>LPNX010972566.1:376895-459243 GCA_001517045.1 Pseudotsuga menziesii
GATGACGATATCATGAGGATGATGATGAAGATGATGATGAATATGATGACGATGACATTGATGATGAATGATGATGGTGATGATGATGATGATGAGGATGAGGATGATGAAATATGATGATGACAATGACGATGATGATGAACAATGATGGTGATGATGATGACGACGATGACGACGACGATGATGATGACTATGATGATGATGATGAGGATGACTATGATGACGATGATTGTTAGAGGAGCAAGTTGGTATGCCGACTTGAACAATAGCCAACTTAGTTGATCAGCCGACTAAACTAGAGATTAGGTCGGCCACCTAAGGTCATGTCAGTTCACCAAACTGACAGGTAGTTATTTTCTAGATGTTTGTAAATCATATATATTAGGCTGTTGAGCCAGATGAAAACTCGGTTCAGTTCTCTGTATTGTATGGACCCATTCATGTTAATATAATCTGTTATTTCCTCTACTTATTATTATCTCTTGTCTCTGTTATGTATGTATGTTTTGGTATGTATTATTGGTAACCTTAGGTGATCTGTGAGATTACAACATTGGTTCCGTTGCCGGTAGTACATGTCTGAAATGTATGGAAACAAATGGTATCAGAACAGGAGATTAAGGATTGGTGGGAGCGTAAAGTTGCAAATTATTTGCAGAATTATGCACTAAGAAACAGATTAATGACCACACAAGAAAAAGCAACATTTTTTACAGAGACACATGAGAAGTTTGTAGAATCAGTGCCCCAACTTCTGAAGAAACTCCTGGATGAAAAAGACGGAAGGGACTAAAGATCAACAGTTGCTAGAAAAACTTATTCGTGGGGGAAGAACAAACTTGTCAGAGTGGTTCAAAAAAATCGCCGATGAATTCTGCGAGGAACAAGCAGTAGAAGAAAGGACTTCGGTGGAAACCATCAAGAAGAAATTATACACATACCTCACTGAGCAATTCTTGTGTTCCTTATTGACCTTACTGTTTAAATTTCTAATCAAGAAGGGCATAGGTCATTTTTTCAAACCTCATCCATCACTTCATGGACCGCCATTAAACCCTAACTGGGCGAAAAAACAAAAGAGGTGGGAAAAATTTATTGCAGAAAGGGAGTGGGAATACTTCTTAAGCAAGTAGACCGAACTATCCAGGATTTCTAAAGCGTCTGGTAGGCTATGGGGGGGTAGCTGGTCATATATTGGGATAAAGTGGAGTGGATTCTAGTGGACTAAAAGTAGATACCAATCACTAGTAATGAGAATTCGACTAAAAGGAAATCAAGAAGACAATGTCACACAAAGGTATGTCAAACCTCCAGAAAATAGAGAGGGAAGAGAGACAACAAAGAAGGGAAGAAAGAAGAGAAAGAGCCTTAGCGCTCCATAGAGGAATAAGTACTAGGGTGACCGACCAGGAAAGAAATCCGCCAGAGTCGGGTCATGACCGACAAGAAGAAGGCATGGAAAAAGAAGTGTCCCCTATGGAAGAATAATTGTGGATAGAGTAGCAAGAAGCTCTCCAATTAGAAGCTCTCCAAGAAGGAACAACTCTATCTCGGTTGAATCCGCGTACTCGGATACAAGCCATTGTTGAAGAGGACCTCCGACTAGGAGCTGGTGACTTTGGTATATGGAGTCGACTAGACGACGAGACATACACTGGTAGACATATTATTATCCGTCGACTAGAATAAGGAAATTGGGTTACCTTTCAAGCGGTACCCTCCAACCGAATTATCCACTTATTTTTACCAACACATGAAGGAGCACCCCCTCTTCCAAATATAGCTTTGGAGGACACAAAACATTCAGAACTGCAGACAGATAATTGCAGTTGGATATTGACAGAAGAGGTCGAAACCAACCGACTGCTGGTTAAAGATGAAATGAAAAAAACAATCGATGGGAACAAGAGTTATATCGATAATAGTTTCACAGAGAGGAATAAACAAATAACCCCACCACCCCCACCCCCACCTCCACCACCGCCACCTCCTGAAAGCAGTGACAGTGATTCCGACATGGGTCACGGGTCAGCACACATTCCTCTATATGAGGGTGAAGAGGACCCCAGATGACATTGGTTCGTCTATGAGTTGACTTGGGAGGCTAACCAAGTTATGGATGAAGACAGACAAATGGCGCAGTTCACTGGTGCCTTGAGGAAAAGGGCATTAACTTAGTACATGACCTTCTCTAAAAGACAACCCTGAGAAACCAAAGCTGAGATTAAAGCACAATTTCTATCATTTTTCAAAACTCCAGATGCAAAACATTTAGCTACAAAGAAACTAAAAAAAACATCGCAGAAGCCAGGGGAAACTGTCAACGATTATTATAAGCATTGGAAAGACCTTATTAGCCAACTAGACTATGTTATTGCTGAACAATTATTATTCCAGTAGTTTCTTGTAGGCTTATCTCGAAAAATCCGCTGACACATAAGTCTGGAGACATTCAAGTCTTATGAAGATGCGCTTACAAAAGCTCTCCAAGTGGAAATGGATGAGGACATACCAACATACTCCATCGATCATAGACTATAAGAACAGCTTGAGATCGTGCATAAGTCTCTAAAAGAATTAAACCTCAAAAGTTAGGATATCTGGTGCACGAAGTGCTCAACGGCCGGACACTCAAAAGACAACTATCGACAGGAAACCAGCCAACAGGACGTTCGATTCATACAGAAAAAACATTTTTGCGATATTTTCCAAGAGCATGGAGACCACTCGAAAAAATATTGCCCATTCAACATGAAGAATTGCAAGGCATATTAGTGTGCAATATGCGAAACAAAGAATCATAACACAGCTGACTGCCATCTGAACCTAAAGAACCGACAGAATTATCATGTAGTCTACCAGACCACTGCAATTGCACAAAATAATGAGCAAAACAACTTAGAAAATGAACAGAACAATCAAAGATATGACGGTCGAAGATACAAGCACCGATATGACAATCGATGTGGAGGCTATGGAGGTCGAGGTCAATTCTCTAGAAATCGAGACAACCGACCACATCGACCCATCCAATGCTTTACATGTTATAAGGAGGGACATCGGTATTCAAAATGTCCATATAAATACAGAACTAATCTCAAATTTTGTACTTGTTGTGGAGTAGGGGATCACTCACTAGAGGATTGCCCTACCATGTTGGATAAAATAAATAAATAAAATAATGTTAATGTCTTGTCGTGTGTGCAAAAAAATGATGTAATAAATACAAAGAATTTGCATATTGTAACCTGACAAGGGAGAAAAAGCAGGAAGTGATAACCCAAGAATCAGCAAAATAAAAGAGAAAAATGTCTACCCTAATCCACTTAAAGAAAAACAAACATATAAAGAGGCAACAGATGTATTCAAAGAAATTGCATGACAAGAAGAGGCTAATGACAATTGACATAACACAATAAAAGAGTTAATACAACTCGTACAAAAAGATAACTCAGTATCTCAGTTCATCGATTTGCTATATGAAATAAAACACAAGAACATCGAAAAACAAACAAAGAATATCTGCAGTTTAAATCAAAAAGATAAAAGTGATGCCATCCCACTTGTTGACCTAGAAATTTAAGGATACCATGTCCGAGAAGTTGTACTCGACTTCAGATCACAAGTAAACATCATGACTCGTGACACTTGGGAACAACTGGGCAAACCTCGACTACATGAGTCAGGTATATACCTAAAACTAGCCAACCAGGGCCTAATTGAACCTATTGGAGTCTGGAAAAATGTTGATACAACTATAAAAGGAATCTCGACCAAAGTCGACTTTGAAATCATTGACCCTAAGGAAGGATCCAGTTCCTTCCTAGCGTTAGTCAGTCAACCTTGGGGTAGAAATATGAAAGCATTGATATCCCTGGACAAAGAGAGAATCAAATTAAAAGGAAATGGACAAAAGGTCATTGTACCTATTCATCCATCCCAAGGAGAACCTTGGGTAGAACCTATCGACAAAGAAGTTGATATCCGACAACCTTATCAGATACAGAATAATGAAGATTACACAGAACCTAACACATATGGTGAATTCTACTTAGGTAATCAAGACTCATTCGGTTATAATTTAGACGCAGAATTTTATGACTGGGAAGTTGAGAACTACGAAACACAAGCAAGAGGGTGTTGGACTATTTAAAAAGTATAGAAAAATCCCACCCAATAGTGCTTCATAGTGTCCATTGTCCCAAAAATATTTGAGAAGAAAATTAGGGAATACCCTACTTTAAACCCTACAAATGTAAATACTACACAAATACCAAGATACAAGGAAAGAGAATCACCAGTCATGCATGTAGAACAAGTTTCCAAAAATATTGGTGAACATGGTTGACTACAAATTTTGGTAGAAACTTTTACAGGACAAGCTGCTAGATGGTGGGATACCCATCAGACAAGACTGCAGACCTGGACAATAACTTCAACTTAATTTGTAGAAAGGTTTGGAGGAAAGAATTTAACCAAATAGGCTCATATACCTATATTCATTCAAGGACAGAATCCAGAAGATCATATTAAGAGATGTGAAAAGGAATGGAGAAGACTTGGGTACAAGGATGAACGAGCATGGCCACACCTGTTTCCATCAACTCTCTCCGACTTACCAAACAAATGGTATAAAATGGAATAAGCTAGATGTGAAACAGTCTTATGGCATCCAATCAGAGAAAATTTCATTAAAGATTTCAACTTTATACCACAAAATGAAAATTTGGTCGAAACAACAAAATATATTAAAGAATTTATACAACCGACAGAAAATAAAGTCCTAAAATACAACCGACAGAAAATAAAGTCCTAAAATACAACCGACAAAAAATAAAGTCCTAAAATACAACCGACAGACAATGAAATGTAACAATATACAAATCGGTACAATACCACAGGCGACATGACTACAGTTAGAAAACAAAAATATAGAAGGAAAAATATTTAGATGGAAATCAAACCATGTCAAAACGACCAAACCTATTCGCATAGTGTTTAAAGTTGAAACAACCGACAAGGAGGAAGCCGACCGAATGACTGCCGCCAACTTCCCTGCCACATTCTCCCAGTTTAAAGAAGGAATTTGACCAATCAATGAAGCCAAAGCACCAGAATGGCTAGATGCTAAAGTCAAAAATAAAGAATTCGACATCTCAAGTGATGATTAACAAAAAATGGCAAAGATTGGAGACTACTGGAGTGAAGAGCAGACAACAGAGATAGTGAACTTACTAAAGGAGTTCTAGGATGTATTTTCCAGAGACTATAAAGAACTCAAAGGCTTAGTCCATGAAATGGGTGAAATGAAAATCAACACTAAACCTGATGTTCGAATTGTGAAGAAAAGGGCATATAAGCTAGCTCACAAATACAAAGAGATAGTCAAAAATGAAATTGATAACATGCTTGCAGCAGGCATCATCTGCCCTATTGACCAATCAGAATGGGCAAGTCCCATGGTAGTCCAACCTAAGAAACATGATCTGACCAAACTAAGAATTTGTGTCAACTTCAGAGAGCTAAATAAAGTGACACTAACAGACCCATTTCCAACTCCTTATGCAGATGAAATCTTAAATGAGGTGGTAGGACATGAATGCTACTCATTTATAGATGGATTCTTAGGTTATAACTAAGTTCCAATAGCTAAAGAAGATCATAAAAAGACAACATTTTTATGTGAATTCGGCTCATTTGCTTACAAGGTTATGCCTTTTGGATTAAAGAATACACCTGCAGTATTCTCTAGAATTGTGGTCAAGACATTCCAAGAGTATATTTACAAAACCATGGCAGTATACTTTGATGATTGGACAATATACTCCATGTTAAAAGATCATTGCAAGTGGCTAAGACTTATGTTGGAAAGATGTCGACAAATCCAGTTAGCCCTAAATATCAAGAAGTGTATATTTGTCACCCCCATAGGGATATTGCTAGGACATATTGTCTGTAAGGAAGGTATTAAGGTCGACTTTGCAAAAATCAAAATTATCCTCGACTTAAAACCACCAGTGAACTCAAAACAAGTCAGAGTGCTACTAGGTCATACAGGCTATTATATAAAATTCATAAGATATTATTTAGATATGACCTATGCACTAGAAGAAATATTAAGGGAAGATAAAGATTTCGACTGGACAGAAGAGTGCCATATATCATTTGAAAAACAAAAAATAAAACTAGTTATATCACCAATCCTAAGGTTTCCAAACTGGTCGATCAAATTCCATGTTCATATTGATGCATCAGGTTTAGCAATAGGAACAAACCTAACTCAACCAGGAGATGATGGAATGGATTATCCTATAGATTACAGTAGCAGAAAATTAAACAAGGCTAAAAGAAATTATTTGACAACAGAAAGAGAAGCATTAGGAATGGTCTTTGCACTACAAAAATATCGACATTATCTTCTAGCTAACCCATTTATATTCTATACTGACCATCGGGCACTTAAGTACCTTGTAAATAAACCTCTACACCATGGAAGGATTTGTCGATGGCTACTTCAATTTCAAGAATTTGAATTCAAAGTTGTTGTCAGACCAGGTAAGTTAAATGTTGGTCCCAACCATTTATCCCGAATCGACACAAGAGAGGAACCGACAGGATTCGAAGATGACTTACCAGATACACATCTATTTCGGATAGAAGCAATCCCAGCAGAGTTAGAGGAAATAGCTCAATTCTTAGAATATGGACAAGCACCAGAAGGAATGAGTACAAAGAAGAAACAAATCCTAGCTATGAAGGCTGCACCATACAGTCTTATAAATGGATTTCTTTACAAAATGGGATTAGATGACATCCTCAGAAGGTGTGTACTGGAACATGAAAGAGACAACATTATGCATGAAGCACATTATGGACCCGCAGGAGGACATTTCCAAGTAGACACAACTGCAAATAAAATCCAACAATCAGGGTTATGGTGGCTGACACTTTGCAAAGATTGCAAAAAATTTGTAAGTCAATGTGACAGATGTCAACGACTAGGTCGACCCCTGCCTAGCACAGAAATGCCTTTGATATCAGTAAACCCAAGTTTGACATTTGAAATTTTGGCCATAGATTTCATAAGACCATTTCCTATACCAGCAAAAAGGACAGGTGCAAGGTATATCATAACTGCATTCGAATATGTGACCAAATGGGTAGAGGCAGAACTTGTCGACACATGTTCCAGTGAGATAGATGCTAAGTTCATCTATGAGAATATCATTACTAGATTTGGATTTCCATTAACCTTAATCAGTGATCAGGGAACACACTTTATCAATTAAACTATCAAAGCCCTAATCGACCAGTTCCAAATCGACCATCGTCAGAGTATAGCATACCATCCTCGGTCGAATGGAGAAATTGAAGCATTTAAGAAAAGATTAGCAAAAGGTTTAACAAAAATATGTAATGCTGATAAGGACGACTAGGATGAGAAGATATCTGTAGTACTATGGGCATCCAGAACAACATATAAATGCTCAACTGACCAAACCCCGTTTCGTCTAGTTTATGGATAGGAAGCAGTAGTTCCACTACACTTCCGACAATAGACACCTATTATTGTAGAAATCTTACATGTCGATGTCCAACAAGGAAGAAAGGACCGACTATTGAAACTAAGTAAACTAGAAGAACACCGACTACTCACGATGCAACATCAAGAAATCCAGAAACAACAACAAAAAGCACACCACAACAGAAATATCAAGAACAAAAACTTGTCGATAGGAGACCTTGCTTTACTATACAATAGTCAAGTAAAAGGAAAACCTAAAAAGTTACATACATAATGATTGGGACCCTACGTTGTCGAAGAGATACATACCAACGGATCAGTCCCGCTAAGGACGTTACAAGGCATAGTATAAAGCAAAATAATACTGTTATATGCAGAAAAATATGACAGGAAATGACCACTTCGACAATCGACATCATGCCCATTGACATAACACCATTGACCATTTTCACAACCAACATCGACCAATGACCTTGATAGTCCCATCGCACATTCATGATCTCAAGCGTTGAAACCAATTTGCCATTAATGCACACTCAAGTGTTCTAGCTGGAACATCACGTCTGCCATTAATACATACATCAACAAGAACATCCAATGCGACCCCTATAAATAATGGACCGCCGAAGGTTCATCCACCACAAATCAAACAGAGAGAGCATCAGAGCAACCAGATGACTGAAAGGAAAAAGCACCTTAGTGAAATCAACTACCAAACCGACAAAATGGCAGCCAAACAAACTAGAGCCTCAGCCAAAGCCAAGGAATTACAGACTGCAGAAACACCTTTAGTCAGGATGCTAAAGAACATTAAGAATGCTAAGGTATAGAAGGGTTCATGGAAAAAACTGTGGACTGAGGTAAAAGAGTGGGCTTACGTCGACAAGAAGCCTACTCAAGCTGCCGATAAAATGCAATACAGTACTATCTTCAACTATGTCAATGCACCGCTTATGGCCAGCCTTGTGTGGCACAAAAGAAACAGCCGTCAAGTTTATCATAAGTCGGTACCACAACGGCTAGTTTTACTTCGACCAACTGGTCGAAATCTCTGGAGAAGTCATCTCCAAGCTGACAAGTCTCTCAAACAAAGGAGACCCAGTACCAGTCGGTATTAAAGAGGGATTGGTCAAAGAATTAACTGGGTCACCATCAGGAAAAAACTCAAAAGGGTTGATGATCAATCAAATCACAACCCGTATGCTACAGATCATGGCCAAAATAATAGCCATCACACTCACCCTGACAGGTCGAGGAAGCGACCTCAAGTTAGATATGCTAGAAGCAGTCGAAACCATTGAGACTAATGGAAAGATCTACAAATGGGCTGAGTATGTTGTCGAAATGGTCAAAACCATCTGTGAAAGATGCCAAGAGATAGGAGGAATCATCAGGTTCCCATCCCTTATCTTATGGATAGTCATGTATTCTATTTGCCCTGAAGGACACAAAAGTTTTCAAGAACCGACAAAATTCCACATATGGAGATTCAAAGCCTTCTCCCAGAAAGGAACATTGAAGGAACTTGCAGACGAAAAAGTGTTGTTGGAAAAATGGCTCCAACAGCTAAAAGTCCACACGACTAGATGGAGGGTGCCTCAAAACATCCAATGAAGTCTACCCAAAAAGTCCCACATCCAGTTAGAGCTTGGCCATACTTTGGTGTGGTACATGCAGGATGTTAAATCAAATGCAAAGGCCCTTAATTTTTATCTGTCAGTCGAACAGATATTTCAGGAGCTGTCTCGACAAACTGGAACAAAAATACCAATACCAGTGAGGGCCAAGGAAATCGACTTCTCAATCGAGGAGCCATTAACAAACCAGGATAAAGAAGAGGATTATGAGCTGAACCTATACATCAGTACCTTTGTGTCAGAGGAGACAGCGGTCGAACACACTGGCCAACTTCAAATCATCATCAAACCTCCAATAGCATAGAGGGTATAACGACAGACAAAAACACATGCAGAGCAGCAGGAAATCCTTCCGGCTGAAGAAAGTCTCATCCTGATCCAGGAGCCAAGGGGAGAGACAGAAGCAGACAACCCAAAATATGCTATCACCAAAGAAATTATAAGAAAATTGTCAAAAGAGATAGCAGCTACAAGAAAGAGGCAAAGAACACAACAACCACAAGGGAAAGGAAAGCGCAAGCTTCTCCTTCCAGAGTCATCAGACAATGAAGAAGAACTGGGAGCTACGACCATCGACATAATTGAGGATGCCACAGTAAATAAAGTACCGGTGGAAACTCATTTCTAGAGATTTGCTGAGGCAGGAGCATTACAAGGTTGACCAAAGAAAGGCAAAATCACACACACGTCGATGCTTAAAAACATTGTAGACCTGGTCTCTACACCCTCACCTCCATCCTCGACAAAAGTAACTGAAGAGTTAGCACCAGAACAAATCTTGATAAGCCCACTCGACTTATGCAAGAGTGTTATGTCGGAGGCAGTGAAAGAAAAATTCGACAGGGACAGAGATATGCAGGCATTCATTGAGAAACTGCCTGAGATATTCACGTCGGTATAAAATATATCCACTAAAGCACCCCTATTTGAAGCTGGTGGATCCCGACAACCTAGCCAAGTCCTTCAGGGACTAAAATTTTTTGCAACTTCGACTCCGGTCTTCAAAAGGAACCCCGACAAGGAAGCTAAAGTTGTAGGACGTCAAACCACGACTATCACTCCGACCGACCCTACACCCCAACTACTAGCTGTTGAACCGACCACAGGAGAGGAAGAAGAGAATATCAAGGATATAAATCGAGAACTCAACCAACTCTTCTTCGATTTTGATTCACCTCCTCAGACCGACAATCCACCTCTTGACCTCACTTCTGCCAACCCAATCACCCTTGACCATTCACCAACTCCGTCACCACCACCACCACCACCACCATCACCCCCGACTCAGAACCCCTAATCTAACCATCTGCACCAGAACGAACCCCACCTCAACCATCAGCACCAACTCCATCCACTTCTGGACCCCCTGCATCTAATCAACCAGAGGTAGCAGCCATCCCACTTCCACAAACAGAGAAACCATCAAACACTGCTGCACCATAGACAGAGAACCCTGACCCGAATTTTGCAGGTACACAGGTGCCGACACAAGTAGAAACAGACAAACATAAGAAGAAGAAGGAGAAGAAGAAGAAGGAGCAACATGGACATACATCAATGGTCCATATCAAATTGAAAGATGCCACCAACCTGAACGATGCAGAGCTAGGACAACTCCTGGAAACCCTAGCAGTTGAAGCAAAGGCAAGGAGCCAGTAGAGACATAAGGAACTTGACAACAAGGACAAAGAACAAGTTGAGTTCCTCAACAAATGTAGAAGCCTAGTACAATTAGTAATACCAAGACCGATAGAGGTTGACACCGACAAACAGCTCGAAAGAGCTTATCAGCTATTTGAAAGCATGGTGTCGGCGCTCCAAGCACAGATTCAAGAAACAAAGGAAGGGTAGAAAGAAGAAACTGTCCGACTACTAATGACGTAGCACACAACCTTTTCTGAAGCTTACAGTGTGTTGTAAGATAACATGGAGGAGTTTGTCATCATCGAGGAAGTACTACGAGACTGGCCTACTTACTACGAGCAAGTCTGTCAACAAACTCGGCAGACCCAACAAGGGATCCAAGTACTTGAAAAAATGAAAACCACTAATGAGACACTCAGAAGCACAATAGAAGACCAAATAGTGCTTGAGACAGCCAAGTTGGAGAAACTCGAGCGGGAAGCACATCAGTGGGTGCATCAGGCCATTCCCAATCTGGAAAAAGTAGACATCATCTGCCCATAGATGAAATGACTTATAGAGACTGCAGAGGAGAAGGACCAGTTTATGGGTCCCGACATGGAAAGAATAGCTGAAATTTCCATGCCAGAAAAAATGTCGATCCTATCAAATCTGACTACACTCACAATCGACATTTAGAAAATACTATAGAGTAGGACATATTTCCAACATCACTTAGCCATGATGGCCGCAACAATTGTCGAAGTCTGCGTGCAGAAAAGACCAATAATCAGACTTCGCAACCCATGAAGGACAAGCATGAAACAAATGACTACTTAGACATGCATTTTTGGTACCTCCCTGTTTCTTTAGGACAAAGAAACATTTTTATTTGTGGGGGAGATGTTAGAGGAGCACGTCGGTATGCCGACTTGAATGATAGCTGACTTAGTCGATCAGCCGACTAATTCGGTCGACCGACTAAACTAGAGATTAGGTCGGCCACTTAAGGTCGTGTCAGTTCACCGAACCGACAGGTAGTTATTTTGTAACTGTTTGTAAATCATATATATTAAGCTGTTGATCCAGATGAGAAATCGGTTCAGTTCTCTGTATTGTATGGACCCATTCATGTTAATATAATTTGTGATTTCCTCTACTTGTTCTTATCTCTTGTCTCTGTTATGTATGTATGTTTTGGTAACCTTAGGTGATATGTGAGATTACAACAATGATTATGATGATTATTACGATGATGATGATTATGATGGTGATGATTCTCAGTGTTGGAGGCCTCCCTTACCCTCCACTAGCCATAGGCAAGGAGCCTAAGACCTCATAATGGCACCCATGGGCCTAAGAAGAAAGTAGTGGTGAAGACTATATTGTAAAAATACTCAAACATGTGTGAATACGAAGTCGTTGTTGAAGAATATCAGTGATTAAATGAGATTATCCTTAGTGAGTAAATGCTCTAAATGTTAGGCAGGGGCGCGCATGCGTCTAATTGTGCATGCACGTAAATGCGTGCGCATGGTATTATTTACACATGCACGTGCTCAAATACGTGTGTGTGCACCTATTACTAGTTTAAAAAAGCAGAGATCTAGATTCCCAAGATTGCTACCAATTTTCACAAGTTTTCTATAGTTGTTCGCGTGTTTTGTGCTCCTAAACTTTGCAATTTGGCTCACAATCCATCACCACTCTTTGATCTATTGGATAGAAGCTCACTCTTGGAATCTAACAAACATATTCAATGGTCTTGGAAGTTAGTGGAAAGATTCAAACTACAAGTTTTCATTGCAAGAAGAGATCATTTTGAATAAGTATGGTGAATTGTAAATAATTGTTTTAATTCACAAGCTTTTAGATCATTTCATTGATTTATGTTTTATGATATTCCTACAACAATATCTCTCTCATAGACAACATTTAATTTCACAACAATAAATCCCAACTTCACATCTAAACAAGTCTCATATTCTCCATACAAGATGAAGTATGCAATGTTAACTAATTTACATTTGCACATGAATATATTTTGATTTCACACAATGATGGAATAGATGAAGTTATCTCTTGGGACTCTTCAATTTAAGAAATTTTTTTTGAAGTAATCATGGGAGAGGGGGCATATTGAATAGTTCACCAAGTTGTCCATATTCTCTATACAAGATGAAGTATGCAATGTAGACCAATAATCATTTTCACATGAATATATTTTGATTTCCCACAAGTATGGAATAGATGAGGTTCTCTATTGAGACTCTTCAATTTGTATAAAAAGATTGGAAGCAATCATGGGAGAGGTTCCATATTGAACATTTCACCAACTTTTCCATGCTCTCCTCTTCATGCTATATTTATCATAACATTCCTTTGAGCTTGACAGGGATGCCTCTACCTCAATGATTTCTCCTTTTTTTCGAGGGATTTGCAACCTCCTCATTGTGTAATTAGTCAATTTGTTCTCTTAATAGTTAACTTGTAACTTAATAAGTGTAATTTATTCAATTTATTCCCAAGACATCCAAACACCAACTTCTGTCTTCCCTCACAACTAATGTGGCATATTACATGTAATGTCATCTCATCCGAAGGTCTTGGAAATGAATAATATTTCACTCATCTTCTTTTGACTTCCAATACTTTTTGAACACAAAGGAAGTCATAACACCTACAAACTTGACTCTCTTTACTTGACTCAAATGGAGTATAGAAATGAAACTTTGGTTCAAACATAAAGAGAAACCTTTAATCAGCGTTTATGCATCAATGCCAATAATTAGCATACTAACATGTATCTGTAATTTAGTTAATTATGTTGGAACGAGTCATGCTTCTTGTATAATGGAACTAATACCTTATTTATTGCTTCTTATGCAGGGCTAGACCTCATAGTTTTGATAAAGAAACTTTTGGAGATGGGAAACTCACATAATAGAGCAAGAAAAACTAGAAGGAATATGCCCATTGAAAAGGAAAATGAGGTAAGAGAAAATTCCACGTTGGAAATGGAGAGAGTGAGACATGGTGCAAACATTTCCACTGATATTGCGACCGATCCTAACAAAGTTGATGACATAAAAACCTCTACTTCAGAACCATGGGTGAAGCGATTGCATCCAACGGACCCAAATCAAGTTCCAACATCAACACAGTCTCGAACCAACAATCCATCAATGAGCCATGTTGAAGCTCTTGAAGACATAGGTGTATTGGGAGACGCTGAGTATGAAGTGTTGGACCTAGGAGAAATGATTAATTTGCAATCTCTCCAAGAAGACCACAGCCATGTCGAGCACACTCCCAATGTGGACCGACATGTGAATGAAGAACCACAACAAAGAAGCCCTAGGATCGGTAGCTCATGTCCACCTTCCCTACCTCGACTATTTGCTGCAAGAAAAAGGACTCCTAGATGTATCCATGTGGATGAAATTTGTCTGTCACTCCTTGAAGGTAAGTTTCCCAAACACACTATTGATTGGAAATGTAGCAAATTAATGAAGGAATATTTTGAATCCAAAGGTGATGCAGGTAAATGTCAATTATTACTATGTTTGTTAAAGTCAAATTGTTTAGTTGTTGTTAGGACAATTCTGGGCATAAAGTTGGTTAAAAGTTCAGAGGCTAACAATCATATTGTTAGAAATATCCAACTTGCTTTTAATGCAATTGGGAAGATGTCCCGTACTAAAGATATTTGTGTGGCTCATTGTGTGTTATCAAAATCAGTTGTAAGCAAGTCCAAATGGCAACGTCGCCTCCTTTCACACACTTCTCAGATACTTAAATTAAATAGAAAAACTGTTCAGAAGTACTATGTTATAAGAGAAAATCTGTAGACTCTAGTTGGAAAAGATTGTTGGGATTTTGTTGCCAGGTTGCCTCGTTGAGATATGAAGATAATTGATGCTATTAAGGACTTAGTACAAAAGTTATGGAATGATCATACTAGACCTTCATCTAATCAAAGAGATGTGCTAAATATGAGAAAAGGTTCTACTGAACATGAACCCCACATCAAACACTTCCTTAGCATAACATAGACTGAACTCTATGAGAGATTCAGGAATGAGCACACACAATTGAACCTGGGCCAAAGGTCCTTTGAGAAATGTAAACCATGGTACATTCATATATGCATTGATAGAAACAAATGCTGTTGTAGATACCATGTAGAATATGAATATTTTTATGACACGTATGAACATATATTTTGTGATTTGCATACTAACCTTGTGCAGGGCTGCAATGAGTCTGTAATACCACCAAATGCATCGATATATTTTATCGTCAACATCATGTGTCCAAGGCATGAAGGACAAAAATACTATGGAAAATCATGTCTATATGGGAATTGTTCCAGGTGTAGTGGGTTTTCTCTTTTGAACCTTTGCATTCATGGAAGCGATGAGCATCAATTTGGCAATATGAATGTGGAGATGCAGAGCTTCAGGTATGTAACCTATCAATTAGATAGAGCAAAGGAAAGTAAAAATATTGCATTGGTGAAGTCACGGGTGCAAATGATTATTGCATTTTTTTCCTCTTACATGTTCAGTTTCTACATATACATTCTTTAAAGGTCACATTCTAATACGACCCTTGTTTTCATGGCAATAGGTACGGGTGTGTGATTTTTTGATGGAGTTTTACAAGAAAAAGAAGCAGTATGTTCAACATGTGCATGTAGTGCGATGGCAAGATGAGCAGTATAGAAAATGTAGGGACAACTTTCCCATTGGGACGATATTGTAAATTGTGGATTTTGCAGAAAACTACACCCTTCAGCCACAAAATGAAATTCAGAGTCAATACTACCATTCCAACCAAGTCAGCATCATGGTACATATTACGTATAGGCATGGCCCTAAGAGAAGCATTAGCAACAAGATAATATAGAAGGAGACAAACTTTTACATAATTGATGATAGATGCCATGATCTGCATTATTTGCAACTCTGTTTTTGAATTTTCTATGATCAACTAAAGGATGGAGATAAATAGATGGATCAACATTGGATATGGTCAAATGGTTGTGCGGGCCAGTTCAAAAATTCCTGAGTCTTCCAATGGATGATTATGTTATATAAGAATTATAATGTGTGGCATATATGGAACTACTTTGAGACCGGGCATGAAAAAGGTGAGCATGACAAGGCCGGTGCATGCATCAAGACCACACTATGAAGGGAGGAGATGAGGTTTACCAGAAACCCCCATATCAAAGATACATAATCCATAGTTCAATGGTGCTCTTCAACACTGTTAGGCCGAAATGTAGTGCAACAAACATCAATAGGGGTAGGAAGGCCAGTCAGGAATATTTGGCATGTGATTGACATAGATCAATCACGTTCCTATAGTTGTAGCACAGTATAAGGAACACATGGATTTAATTCGGTTCGAAGCTCAAACAACCCCTTATTTGAAATATGGACGCTGAAGCTTGTTTACTTTTGCAGCCCTTGTAGCAGTACTGGTGAATGGGATGAATGCGAATGCATGGATTGGGTTGATGATTGGGATCATGTGTCACTTGAAGTAGACCCATGTGTATTTGATGAAACAACCCACTTAGAGGAGGGTCAGTCAGCGATTTCAATAGATTATGACCATATCTCAGATCTTGTACAACCAGGACACATATATGCAGTTGTTTCCCCGAAAGACAATGAATGGAGCACGTATTATTGGTTGGCACGATGCATTCGAGGTAAGAAAATAATAAACGGATCATTGATTGATGGTGAAGGAAATGAATTTCCTATTGGCTTGATGGTGGTTGAGGGTGAATATCTAACACTAGATGGGAAATCAAAAAGAACTAGTGGAATGTATTCGTGGATTACATACCAGGTTCTGTGGTCTATCACTTCACAAACTTGATTGTTGGAACAAACATCCATCTACAGATAATGTCAACTAATAACTCAACCAAGGTACATTACTTCTTGCCTCATTCAGAGCACGAGAGATTGATGGAGGCAATTGGCAACAAAGAGGATCCATATGGCTATATTGAATGAGATTGGGTAATTGCGCTTACACTCCACTTGGGTGAAACCCTAGTTTTCAAAATCTATTCTGGAGGCATGCTCGGGCCGTGCAGAGTTGGGTGGGATGCCACCCTGGCCATAATCCTGTGCCACAATCGCAACGGACCCGAAGGTTCGTCCATCCTTAATTACACTTGAGCCAACCTTTACCTAATTCCTTAAATTAAGATAAATAATCAGGAAACCACTCAACCCATAAATAATCAAATTATCATAAACCCATCCATCCATTGGATGCATGAGATTCAAGAACGCTGGAAAATTAATTACACTCGAAGGAACCGTAATCCATTCCAGTGGTATAAAAATGCTTAAAGGAGAGTGAGAGTATCAATGCACCAAATTATGTAATCATAGGTATGAATTGTCTGCTTACACTGAATAATTTAATTGTCCAAACATAATATTGTCTTCAAACAACATCTAGATGCCAAATAACTAAAAAATGAATAGCATGCCAATGTTGTGGTCATTTGGAATGGTATTGTATTTTGGATGGAGTTTGAAATACAATAAACTCAACCCTCAGAGGTAACAATTGTTCAGTTTTCTTTTTGAAAGGTACATTCGTGCATGGAGTTATTATCTATGCCCTATGTTCAAGTGATATGATTAGAGACAATTGACTATTTTTCCCATCCCTTTCACACTACTTCTTGTTAGCCACTAAAGCTATGCAAGAATACAAATTTTCATAATTTGCATTCTCAATTCCTTATGTTCTTTTTAATTAGAGATTGAATTATTTGAATGTAACTTTCAGGTGAAAATGTTTGATGCGTGTATCTTCAGTATACACCCTTCACTATTTAATCCTTCACCCATGTTTCTCTTACCTTTGCTAAAGGAGTTTAAAGTATATTCCTAGCGTCATTGCTATGATAAACAATACAAGAGAAATCCATAGTAGGTTTTTGGGTTTCCATTTAATATTGAAAAAACTTCTAGTGTGGTGCAAGAGGCTTAAGCATGTGAGTAATAAAAATGTTGGTCAAAAGTGAGATATTATTGCGGCTAACTGAAGCATGCTTATTTTTGTGGCCTTCCAATAGGCTTGTATTCCATCTTTTCGGGTTTAAAGTTTTTCCAAAATTGGAGGGAGGAAATATTGTTAGCAAACCGACATCATGTCCTTCACAGGTTTGCTAACTCCACACTTTATATTATTCTCTACATGTACTACCTGGTAAACCACTATCTTTGCAAATTTCTCTCCAATTTGTGTTGCATCAAGCTACTAATCAAAAAACAATTTCTCTAATATTGTAAAATGGTATTTGACTTGTGCATTATGCTTTCATCTCTAAATTTTAATTTCTATTATAGTAAGTTTTTATCCTTCTTCTATTTGAGTCAATAATTAGAATTGAATGTGAAAGAAGAAGGTATAACACAAAGAAATACCAAAGATTTGTTCATGTTTAAAATATACAATTTCTATCATATACCATAGCTAAATACACCCATCTTAAGCCTTATGGGACAACTCGGATTATGTCTTTCCAAGTAACATTTCTTCTATCTCTTTTTGGAGAAATATAGTTCCTTGCTTTCTTACATATTAAGTGTTCCAATCAGGACATAGGCGGTGGTAGAGATATGAGATAGTATACTTCCTTCCACATCAATGGAAAGCAAATCACATTAAAGAGATACCAGAGTTGGACTTGCTCACTATGGAGTATGACACCTAAGTAGTATGACAATGTTTTGTTCCTTATGTCATGTATAATCATCATGCCCAATATTTGTTGTGTTGGACCCAAATACTTCAATGAAAATTGACTTCCCAAGTCCTTCTTCAACATTTTAATCATGCTCTTACCATTTCCAAGAATTAGCATGTCATCCCGGACTAAGAGTGACCAAGTGTCCTTGAACGACATTTTCATGCGACTTGCAACCTGACAGGACTCGACAACCGGAGGTCAGATCGACAAGCCATTGACTTCGTTGGTCTCTTGGCATGCTAGTACCTATAGTGGTCCCTCTCCACCATGTTTGCATGGCCCAATGACTTCAATGTGCATTGATTTCATAAACTAGGGTTTTGCTTAGTTTCCTTCAATGCAACTCTCGCATCGGTGGGTCAACTCTGGAAAACCCTCCACCATGCCAGTATTGGTGGTGTTCCCATATCAACATTATCCATACACACCTGTCAGAGCCAATGCCATGCAATTATGCTGCTCCATTTGGTTTTTTGCTCCCGGACCGAGAGTGACCAAGTGTCCTTGAACGACATTTTCATGCGACTTGCAATTCGACATAACTTAGCAACTGGAGGCCAGATCGACAAGTCATTGACTTTGTTGGTCTCTTGGCATTCCATTACCTCAAGTGGCCCTCTCCACCACGTTTTCATGGCCCAGTGACTTCAAGGTGAATTGGTTTCGTAAACTAGGGTTTTGCTTAGTTTCCTTCAATGCAACTCTCGCATGGGTGGGTCAACTCTGCAAAACCATCCATTGTACAGGTCTTGGTAGTGTTCCCATATTGGCATTGGAAATACACACCTATTGTAGCCAACGACATGCAATCTTGCTGCTCCGTTTGGTTTTTCGCTCCCGGGCCAAGAGTGACCAAGTGTCCCTAAACGACATTTTCATGCGACTTGCAATTCGAAATAACTTGGAAATCGGAGGTCGGATTGATAAGACATTGACTCCGTTGCTATCCTAGCATGCCATTACCTTTAGTGGGCCCTCTCCACCATGTTTTCATGGCCCAGTGACTTCAATGTGCATCGGTTTCGTAAACTAGGGTTTTGCTCAGTTTCCTTCAATGCAACTCTTGCATGGGTGGGTCAATTCTGCAAAACCCTCCATTGTTCCAGTCTTGGTGGTGTTCCCATATTGGCATTGGCCATACACACCTGTCGAAGCCAATGACATGCAATCTTGATGCTCTGTTTGGTTTTTCACTACTGGACCAAGAGTGACCAAGTGTCCCTGAACGACATTTTCATGCGACTTGCAACTCGACATAACTCGACAACCGAAGGTCGGATCGATGGGCCATTGACTCTGTTGGTCTCCTGGCATGCCATTACCTCTAATGGGTCCTCTCCACCTTGTTTGCATGGCCCAATGACTTCAATGTGCATTAGTTTCGTAAACTAGGGTTTTGCTCAGTTTCCTTCAATGCAATTCTCGCATGGGTGGGTCAACTCTGTAAAGCCCTCCACCGTGCTAGTCTTGGTGGTGTTCCCATATTGGAATTGGACATACACACATGTTAGAGCCAACGACATGCAATCTTGCTGATCCATTTGCTTTTTTGCTCCCGGACCGAGAGTGACCAAGTGTCCCTGAATGACATTTTCATGCAACTTGCAACTCGACATAACTCGGCAACCAGAGGTTGGATCGATGAGTCATCAACTCTATTGGTCTCTTGGCATGCCATTACCTCTAGTGGGCCCTCTCAACCATGTTTACATGGTCCAATGACTTCAATGTGCATCGGTTTTGTAAACTAGGGTTTTTCTCAGTTTCCTTCAATGCAACTCTCATATGGGTGGGTTAACTCTACAAAACCATCCACCGTGCCAATATTGGTGGTGTTCCCATATTGGCATTGGCCATACACACCTATAGAATCCAAAGACATGAAATCTTCCTGCTCCGTTTGGTTTTTCTCTCTCGAATCGAGAGTGACCAAGTGTCCTTGAATGACATTTTCATGCGACGTGGAACTCGACATAACTCGACAACCAGAGGTTGGATCGATGAGCCATCAACTCTGTTGGTCTCTTGGCATTCCAGTACCTCTAGTGGGCCCTCTTCACTGCGTTTGCATGGCCTAATGACTCCACTGTGCATCAGTTTTGTAAACTAGGGTTTTTCTCAGTAGATTTATTGATGTTGCAATTTGTTGTAACAAGAGGTTCTCGATATGTTATATGCTTGGAAAGAGTTCCCTAACGGATGTATCTTCATGGTGTTAATGTACACTTGGACTAGGGTTTATTTTGTTAGGTTTCCTTGTGATATTAGGATGAAGATAAGTGAAATATTGGACCATAGTGACCACCTTCACACACATGTTGAGGAGAAGCAAATGAGCATAGTAACCACCTTGGCACACATATTGAGGATAAGCATTGGAGCATTGTAGCCACCTCTGACACATATGTCGAGGAGCATTGGGAACAAGAAGATGTGGTACATAACTAGAGGAGGAGTGAATTACATGAGGAAACTTGGATATGCATGAGGACACTAGGGTTTATATATGTAATTAAACCTTGGAGAAGGAGATATAATACTAGAGGAATTGATGGTTGTCTTTTAGAATCTATAACTCTTGTTGTGAAGGCAAAGGAGGTAGAATTAGGGTTCCAACCCTATAGAAGATACAAAGAAAAGAGCTAATGTCTTTGGTGATATTGCAGTCTTGTTCTTATGTGATACAGGGAGGTTAGGGAAAGACCATGGAAAAATTAACTTGATAAGTCTCGAGCTTATTTTGATTCCTTGCTTAGAAGAATATTTTTTTAAGTTTAGTTGATTTTCCATGGAGGTCTTGGTGCTTGTGTTGATGCAATAGACAAAGACCTAGGGTTTGAGGAATCATCCTAGGATAGACATGTTGATGTTGAAACTGGTGCTAGACTTGTCTGAAATGTAATGTGCTTCTATGATGAAAGATTATTAGGGTTTATAAACCCTAACGAGGAAAACAATTATAGTGTGGATACCTTAATGACAACAATGATAGTTTGGTCCTAGCTTTGCTTATGGTTTCCAAATATATATACATACATATCATATATATACATATACATACGAACTATTTTAGTTGTCCAAATATTGTGTACTTGGAGATTTGAATTTTAACTTATATTAACTTATTGATTGGGTATATTATAGCATTAGTTATGCATGCTAATTTGAGATAATTTTGGGTTGAATTGGTTAAGTAAACTTTAATGGTGTTTATTTTGTTAGATATCCTAAGTACAAACCTTTGGATAGGTCATCATGCACTTATGTACACCCAAAGAGAACATGTCACTACGAAAGGAAGGACCAATAGGGATAACAAGATAGGAAGTGAGTGGGTAAGATAGGAAGGCAAGGAAGTGACCTTAGGCTATGATAGGTGGGTAAGAAGGTTATTTGGGCTGCCCTAAATAGGATATTACAGTCAAGAAGTTAGGGTAGCTTAGGATGAGTTAGTGGTGTGTCTTATGGTTTCCTACTAGGTAGTATTACAGTCTAGTTTGAAAGGTAGTCCTAGGGTTAGTAATGGTTAGAAAATGGAGTAGAAGTGTTAGAATAATCAACCCATAGTTAGCTACCTTAGACATTATTTAATCCATTTTGTCTTATTTGCCTAGTTTCCAATATTCCACTCTATGCAAGTTGTCTTCCACATGTCCTAGAAGTCAAACTTGATAAAATTGAGTCATGGAGCGCTTGGGAAACCTCCTGGAATCCATATTTAGCATATCTAATTTATTCTAGATCCTCCCTAGTGCATGTCTATTTTTTCTGCTTTATTGCCTGCTTTACTGAGTTTTATGGAAAAAGGGAAAGTAAGACTAGGTGCAGTTGAATTTTTTTTTGCCCTCATCATCCTCCATTCTTTTCTCCTAATAAAAGCATGTATGAGTTGTATTTCCATCACCTATTAGCTTCCCTACTTGACTTTTCCAATTCGTGAGCTCCTAGGCAAATTTGGAAACTGCTTTATGCACCTATGGGGGATTTGACTAGATTTAGTAAGCTTGCTTTTGACTATTTCGTATGGAATCCTTATGCATTCAAATATCTTATGTAATTATTTATTGCAGCAGCCTATGATTTCACAAGGCTGGATATTGTACACTTATTCAATACAGATTAGTGTTATGCTCCAATTTCAGTCTCCTTTGTGTGTAAATTTTCATGTTTGATTAGTAATTTTGTGAGTGCAATTGATCTATCACCTGGGTTCAATTTCCACATTGTATCAGAGCCTTTGTAGATCGATTTATCTCCTTCCATATTTCTATTGCAGGTTTGACATCTTGACTAGGAGCTATTCTGCTGACTGAAGGGACAATTTATGAGTTATGGATCAATCTCAGAAGATCATCTTGACTCCATTTAATTTCTTTGAATGGAAAGAAGAGATGGAGATAGTATTGAGAGTGAAATATCTCTACAGGGTGACTATGGCAACTAAAGCAGAGCCCAATGCAGTTGCAGAGAAAATTAAATGGCACAAGAGGAGGGATGAGGCTTATGGTCTCTTGTGTCTGAGCATATTCAGAGACCTCCTCTTCCATCTTGATGGATTGCCATCACCAAATTAAGTATGGGAGAAGCTTGTAGATATTTTTGGTAAGACATATGATATGAGAGGACATCAAATCGATAATGAATTGATCTCCTTGAGTCCCAGCAGCTTCGAGTCCCTGCAACTCTACTTTTCCAAGTTTAAAGCCCTTGTTTTGTAGCTAAAACAGTGTGGAATTGAAAAGAAGGAGGAGCAACTAGTTTTGTCCATACTCTCGAAGCTTGGCCCTAACTATTTAGTGTTCTTTTTGACCTTCCATGCCACCAAGTTGACAGCTTGAGCCTAGAAGATTCCTAAGCTTGCAGAGTTCATGGAATCCCTCACACAAGAATAAGATAAACTGGTGATGATGGGCACCATCAAACCTTCCAAAGACCAAGCTTTGGTTGCTGGAGATTTGAGGGTGGATTCAAAAGGCAAGAATAAAGCTAAGTAGCCACCTAAGCAGAAGAGAGACAAGAACAAGTCTCAGGAGGAGCCCCAAGGCTCTAAGAAGAACTTCTAGAAGAAGAAGAACAAAGGAGAAATGAGCAAGTGCGCATAATGTAGTAAGGGATTTCATCTTGAAAGCTCCTGCATGAAGAAGTAATTTGACATGCTGACCCAACTCCTAGAGAATAATAACATCTCCCTTCCTAATAGCTCAAAGAAGAGGGAAGGAGGATAACATTCAGAAAACAGAGAGAGAGTTCATGCATTGGTTCCTGACACATCAAGCTCACCTAGCTTCATCATAGAATATGGAGCTTTAAGACATATGGTTTCGACCAAGGAGGCATTCTCCTCTCTTGACATGTCTAAAGGTCCACCAATAGTAATGGGAGATGACTCTCTCACTCACAGTTTGGGCAAAGGAAGGATTGATCTTGACCATGGTAAGTTCAACAATGTATTGTATGTTCCAGGTCTTGACTCTAACCTCTTGTTAGTGTATCAGATGACCCACACAGGGCCTCCAAAGAAGGTCATATTCTCCACTAATGATGTTGATATCATGGAGATCTCGAGTGGTAAAGTCATTGCAAAAGGAGTTGTAGATCACACTTTGAAGGTATACTGGTTTTCACATTTTCTACCCTACTCAAACCCCTCTTCTCTTTTGATTCATGCTAATGAGGAAAGCAAGCTTTGGCATGAAATATTTGGCCATCTTAACTATAAGTATATTTTTGATATAAGTGAAAAAGAAATGGTCATAGGGTTACCAAAGATTAAGTTTTCCAAGGGAGTCTGTCAAGGTTGTGTCCTAGGAAAACACCCAGAGCATAAATTTGAGATACCTAGTCATGAGAGAACCTCTGCACGTCTTGAGTTGATCCATAGTGATGTTGTTGGTCCATTCCCTCATATTTCAATGAGTTAGGCCAAATATGCATTAAATTTCATAGATGATTTTTCCAGTTACTGTTGGGTTTACTTCCTGAAGCATAAGTCTGAAGTTTTTGGCCTCTTCAAAGTATTTAAGGCCTTGGTTGAAAACCAGTCTAGGAGGAAACTCAAGATCCTCATATCTGACAATGGTGGTGAGTATGTCAAGTCTGAGTTCATTCAATATTGTGAATATTTAGGTATTTAGATGCAGCATTAAATCCCTTACACACCACAGCAAAATGGTGTTGTTGAGAGAAAGAACAGGTCACTAAAAGAGATGGCAACCTGTATGTTGGAGGCTAAGAATTTGCCACCAAAGTTTTGGGTCGAGGCTATAAACTGTGCATATTATATCTAGAATAGGGTGCCTCATAAACATCTTGATGGTATGAATCCTTTCGAAGCATGGAGTGGGCACAAGCCAGATGTGACCCATTTCAGGATTTTTGGCTCAAGGGCTTGGGCTAGAATTCCAACAGAAAAGAGGAAGGATTTGCGGCCCCAAAGCCAAGAGTGTCTATTTTCTAGGTAATTTTAAGATTCAAAAGGGTACAAGGTGATAAATTTTAGCACAAACAAAGCCTTCATTAAAAGGAGTGTTCAGTTCCAAGAAGATCCTTTAGCAGTAGTTGAAGTTGGAGAGTCTTCTTCACCACTAGAACCATTGAATGTAAGTGAAGAGACAAATGTGTTTGCTGGTTCTGATATGTCTGATAATGATGATTTAATTGCAGATCCTAATAGTCCTACAAGACCAAAATGGGCAGCAAATACCATTCATGCAACTGGGGAACTAGCTTGAAATCCTAATGATCCTAGGAGGACTAGATCTCAGTTTGAGAGTGCCTTGAGCATGAAAGACCCTTTGTTTGTAGAAAAATGCTATCTGATGGTTGACTCAAACCCACAAACATATGAATATGTAGCACATTATCCAATATGGAAAGCAGCAATGAAAGAAGAATTCAGCTCACTCCAGAAGAACAACACTTGGGAGCTGGTTGATCTTCCCCTAGGGAGGAAGCTAGTTCAATGTAAGTGGGTTTTCAAAAATAATTTTGCTTCTGATGGTTAAAATTTGAAATATAAGGAAATATTGGTAGCCATGGGATGCTCACAGGTACATGGTATTGACTACAATGATACCTTTGCACCAGTGGCAAAGATGGACTCCATCAGGATAGGCTTAGACATTGCAGCTTCGAAACAGTGGGAGGTACATCACATGGATGTGAAGTGTACTTTCCTGAATGGAGGTCTTACTGAAGATATTTACATGCAGCATCCTCAATGTTTTGTTACTAATCCATCTTTTGTGTCACCGGGCTAAAGAAATCATTGTATGGGCTTAAGCAAGCCCCCAGGGCTTGGTATGCCAAGATTGATGGCTTTCTGCTGTCATTGAGTTTTGTTCGATGCAAGTCTGATACAAATGTTTATTTGAAGCTGATTCATGGTTATTTGATGATTATTGTCTTGTATGTGGATGACCTTATGATTACAGGAAGCTCAAAGAAAGAAATTGCCTCCTTGAAGGATGCAATAAACCATGCATTTTCTATGACTGATTTGGGGTTGTTGAGCCAATTTTTGGGTCTCAAAATTGCTCAATCCCAACATGGAATAAAAGTACATCAGTCCAAGTATGCTTGGATTTACTGAACAAGTTCAACATGAAATATTGCAAGCCAGGAAAGACTCCCTTCCTTTCAGGAGTTAAGCTTGAAGAAGCGGGTTCTTCTCCTATGGTAGATAGTACATTGTATAGACAACTGATTGGGTGCTTGCTATATCTTACATACACTCAACCTGATATTTATTATGCAGTAAGTGTGGATTCAAGATACATGGATCAGCCTTATGAGATCCATTGGAGAGCAGCCAAAAGGATCCTTAACTTTGTTCAGGGAACAAGAACTCATGGGATCTTCTACAAAGCTAAATCTGATCTTGATTTGATTGGGTTTACTGACAGTGATTGGGCAGGTGACAACACAGATTGAAAGCCAACATCAGGATATGTTTTCATGCTTTCTAAAGGACCAATCAGCTAGTCAAGCAAGAAATAGAGTACCATTGCATTCTCATCTACAGAAGCAGAGTACAGAGGAGTTGTAAATGCATCAACTCAATGTTTATGGTTGCAGGGGTTACTTGGTGAGTGTGGCTTCGAATCATAGTTCTCTACTATTATCTATTGTGATAATCAGAGCACCATTCAAATCTGCAATGATCCAGTTCAGAGACAGAGAACCAAACACATTGAGATCCATATGCACTACATCAGACATCTTGTGCATGATGGCACCATCCACCTACTCTTTTGTGCATGTTTAGAACAAGTAGCTGACATCTTCACATTTTTTTTTTTGTGAGAAGACATTCAACAATCTCAAATCACTGCTGGGGATTTTTGATCATCCTGTGAAGCATGATTGATGACAAGATTTTCAAATTTTGTTTTACTGTCCATGTTTAAGGGAAGATTTTCCCACTGGGTTTTTACCTCTTTCCTTGGTTAAATGGACATGTAGTATGTAAAGGGTGACTAAGCCTTATTTCTAGGCCCTATGGTTTTCTGATATTTACTCATAATTTAGGCTTAATGGGGGGGGTTTAGAATAATCAACCCATAGTTAGCTACCTTAGACATTAATTAATCCATTTTTGTCTTATTTGCCTAGTTTCCAATATTCCACTCTATGCAAGTTGTCTTCCACATGTCCTAGAAGTCAAACTTGCTAAAAATAAGTCATGGAGCACTTGGGAAACCTCCTAGAATCCATATTTAGGATATCTACTTTATTCTAGATCCTCCCTAGCGCATGTCTGCTTTTTCTACTTTAATGCCTGCTTTACTGAGTTTTATGGCAAAAGGGAAAGTAAGACTAGGTGCAGTTGACTTGTTTTTTTCCCTCATCATCCTCCATTATTTTCTCCTAATAAAAGCATGTATGAGTTTTCTTTCCATCACCTATTAGCTTGCCTACTTGACTTTTCCAATTCGTGATCTTCTAGGTAGATTTGGAAACTGCTTTATGCACCTATGTGGGATTTGACTAGACTTAGTAAGCCTTCTTTTGACTATTTCGAATGGCATCCTTATGCATTCGAATCTCTTATGTAATTATTTATTGCAGAAGCCTATGATTTCACAAGGTTGGCTATTTTACACTTATTCAATACAAATTAGTGTTATGCTCCAATTTCAGTCTCCTTTGTGTGTAAATTTGCATGTTTGATTAGTAATTTTGTGAGTGCAATTGATCTATCACCTGGATTCAATTTCCACAAGAAGGCCTATTGATATGGACAAGGAAAGTCCAAAACAAATGTAAGATGAAGATGAGATAATTTTTACTTATTTCACTATAGTTTATAAAAGGAGTGCTCATGAATCTCTAACCCTAGCTTATGTGAAGTAATCCATCCTTAAGCTTTGAAGTATTTCATTTGATTAGTCTATAAAGAATATGTGACATATGACTACAAATCCTAGGAATGCTCATATACAAACAAAAAGGTACTTTGTAAGAGGCCACAAGAGATGGTTGGGTAGGGTTGGTGTTAGGGTTTCCCTCCTAGGTTTAGGGTTTCATCATTGATTTTAAACCCTAGGTTATGCATGCTAACCCCAAAAAACTGTTTGGGTCAGGGTTTCCTCATTGATTATAAATCCTAGGTTATGCATGCTAACCTTTAAACTTTAGTTAGGGTTTGGGTTTCCTCGTTGATTCTAAAACCTAGGTTATGCATGTTAACCCTTAAATCGTTAAAATTGCAACAAGTACAATAGAAAGTTAAATTTGTAAGTGCTCAATAGATCGTTATAGAAGACACATATTCATGAACTTGTTTCATTTTTTATTTGTCAAGTAAGAACAATTCTTATGGGATGTTATCATCATATCGTACAAATTCAACCTCTTTTGCAACTGACATACATTGATATAGACCCCAATCAATCCACTTTTCATGAAGATAGGACCGTCACTTGGATTTTGGTGACACAATGACTTGCAAGCAATTCAAGGCCTTTTTTAGTATTTTACCAAGTTATGGATGTTTATATACCATTGCCAAATTTGTTTAAGTATGGTTGGGAATGATTGTTTATATACAGTCCCTTTAGGGTGTCTTTGTGCCACTTTAAATTGGGTTATGGACAAATTTGAAGTTAGACGTTAGTGAGTGGGTAAGATAGGAGGGTAAGGAAGTGAGTTAGTGGTATTCTAGGGCTGTCCAAAATGGATATTACATTCAAAGATATAGGGAGAGCCGTGGGGGTCTAAGTAGTGTGGAAATGAAAGGAATAAGCCTTGCTTTAGAGAGAGAGAAAGGTAGGAGTCTAGGGAAAGGGTTTTAGCAAGGGTTAGGCTAGAATAGAATGGTTTAGGTGTGTCTTATGGTTGCCTAATAGGTAGTATTACAGTCTAGTTTGATAGACAGTCCTAGGGTTAGTCAAGGTTAGAAAATGGAGTAGAAGGCCAGATGAGACAATAATTACTATGTAAATACCAAAGGAAAACAAGTGATTTCTATTGCAATTTGGGCAATGAATAAGACTGTAGGTGTTAGTATGTTGGTTCAATATGAGTTAGGGTTCTATAGGAGTTAGAGTTCAATTATCATTTTTATTGTACACGTTTATGCATTTGTTTATTTTTTGTTAACAAGCGTACAATGTTAAACTTTTGTATGCATTTAATTGTGAACATGTATACAGACTTTATTGCTTCGTCAACAATAAGTATTGTAAGTGCATCAACTATAAACTACTACTGCATTCGACATAATGTATGCAAATATGTAATAAAAGACAAAGTAATATAAATAAGTACAAAATGATATATTAATATACAAAAATTTCCAATCATATACATTAGTACTAAAAAATGGAACATCGTTCCCAATGTCTATACAATGGAAACTCGTGTTGTATACAAAATATGGCAACTCATTCCCTATACAAAATATGGCAACTCGTGCCAAAATGCCACATCATGGCTAGTGTACATATGAGGGTCTCTCAATCCTCCTACCCACCCTCGGAGCTCCCAGGTGCAACTCCAAAATTGATCTTCCTCTTCTTCGAGCTAGAGGAAGCTCGGTTCTTCTGGATGCTTTGACCACCTCCCCTTGGGCTCTAAAATGAAAAAAATCAAATGTCAACTCCTACAAGAAGTTATACAATTATAAAACACAATTTAAAAATCAAAATTATGTTTTCAAATTTTAAATAGCTCACCTGAGACGAGACCGTAAGTGGTGAGTGGGCTACCCTCCTCTGTGATCCAAGTCTCTTGGCAATGCCACCCTGCAACATTTAAATAGTAGGATAACTCATACAATTTATTGCCTACGTTAATTTTCGTTAATATTGCACGAGATTTTCATAAACTAATCAATCTCACCATGAACACATTAGGCTGGTCCTGGGGGCTGGCATGTGGAACAATTGGCTGGTCCTCAGGGGTGGAATGTGGAGCAGTGGGATGTATAACTTGCTCTGATGTTAGGGTGGACGACATAGTAGAGGATGTAGGCACATTGATGTTGAATACAAAACTAGGGAGCATGGTGGGAGAGGGCATGGACTGGAGTGGGTGAAGTGGTGATGTACGACGATAAACGCCAACTGGTTGTAGAATGGAACATGCCACCCTGGAAGAGGAAACGAGGGTGGTGGGGGAATATGGGGGAGGTGGATGAGGTCTGGGATGGGGTGGAGGGATGGGTGAATTTGGATGGATGGTGTAATGTGGTTGGAGGGGGGGGTGGAAACATGGGAAACTTCAAGTGAGGGGGTGGATGGGTGGGGCGGCAGGGGGGATGGATGGAAGTGTGGTGGTGGGTGGGAGGCAAGGGATGGATGGAATGGGGTGGGGAGGGATGCAGGGAAAGGGACATGTATGATAGGGGCTACACCTGGCATATATGGTGGGAAAAAGGTAGTTTGTGGAGAGATAGTGACACCGACATGCCTATGTACTTGGACCTGCATACATATTCATGGAATCATGTATTAGTACATAAAAAATATAACTATACAAATCTAAGACATCAAAACTGAAATTAAATTAATACTTTATTACAAGACACCTGCTCAAGAGGGGATTTGCTGATCCTCGGTGGGGATGGATGGTCACTCAATCCGACGGACACCTGTTCATTTGCACAAAAATATTTAGATTCAATTACTAAATATTAACTACATTGGACGACAATATTAACTACTAACATTAAATTTAATTATTGAAAGAAAACTACCTGTGTGCACTGTGTATGGTGTCGCGATGTCCTCTGCAGCTTCCATGGCTCCATATAGGTTAAAGGAACCAATGTCCTCCCACCCAGGTGTTGGAGACTTAGCATTGAATAGATGTACATTAAAAAAAATCAAGTCATCAACATCTGATTCTAAGTTAAATTTATTAGAAATTATGAGATTGCATAACGTATAATCAATACTTGAACACTAAATAAAACAATAACGAACCTAGTGTAGGTATCTCTCTGTGGCATGCTCCTACATGGGAACCTGGCATGGATGCCCACAATGAGAACAATGATGTGGTACTGGTCTCATCGAGCTAGATGGATCAACCTGGCTACCACCTGTATCTGCTCTCCCTCACCCACCACCAGTAGACCATGCAGAAGTGTGTCTCTCGAGGGGGTCCTGCTCGCTCTGCAATGACATAGCTACAAATGTGGTATGCCTGAGAAGGTGCCATGTGGAACATCTAACTGAATCATGGATCTCATCTATCCCGCTACCTAACCCAGGTGGTTGAGGAAGCAGGTTTGGCTCTCGCCTAGGTGCAGGAGTTCCTATAAGTGGGTTATGATGGCCGTGAGGTTGATCTTGGGATGAGATAAAACTAACTCCTTAGAACTCGGTGATGTCGAAGTAGTTCACATGGAACCCTAACACAAACTCATCCCATAGTTTCCTAAGAAAATACTGTGGACCTCGACATTGTTGCATGAAGGCTTGTAGAAAACCATGAACCATCTCTTCCTCCAGTTTTCTCTCCATGGCTGGTAATTACACCAGTCCATGAAAACTCTCCTCTTCCTCACATCTAGAGGCTGTCTTGTTCTAGGATCTGTAAATTTGCTCCGTAGTTGGGATTTTGTGATATTCAAGTTTTTTATATCCTCTTTGGATATACCAGTTCTATAATGCTCTCTCATTCGATCCCTATATTCGCTCAAACTGGTTATATCACTACGGGCAATGTTAATAAATTCTATTATGTTTTGTATTTATGTGGCGAGGGAAACCTGAGAGGGTTCCCTGGTGTTCTTCAGTTCGTCACTCAAAATTATTAATTGGTTTAAATTCCCGTGTAATTCATCTTCAGGGTTTTCTTCATTTAATTCGGGTTTGGGTCCTTTGATTGGTTTGTTTCATTCCTTTCTTGGGATGGGTCATTGGTATTTGTCATTGTGGTTAGGTAATTTGTACCTACAATATCAAATTTTTCCCATTTAAATTAATTTTCAATTTTTTTTAAATCTTGTATTTTATTTTAAAAACAATAAAAACATTGAAATAAACAAAAAAAATTACATTCCTACTCTATCTACCTTACTCCAACGTCGTTTTAGGCAAGTTGGACAATTCTATTGGGCTCCTTGGGGGTCGTTTTCATCTCCTTGGGGGGTCGTTTTCTCCTCCATGCATGCTCGCAGGTGGGTAGAAAACAAATACAATTGTTCACTGTTTTTTTTTTAAACACAAGGACACACGCGTGTGCATCCCTATGTGTGATCGTACAAAACACGCGCATGCATCTACATATGCGTGCATGCATAGGCATGCGAGCGCATAATTAGGTGTGCATGCGCACTCCTATTGTTCACACTGAAAATCCGGCATGGAGGTTCACCACTGCCGAAGCGGGAGCACGTGCGCGTATCTAGGAGGTGCATGCGCATTGTTGTTTTGTTCCACTAGCGCGCTCCGATTGCATCATATTTGGGTAGCAGGTTTGTGTGGGTGCCTGACATAGTTTAAGCTCTTGAAAGGAACACAAAATTTTCTTTTTGCAAATAAAACTGCCATGGGCCTATTTTTAAGGCCCTCGATCGAGCTAATAAATTACCTCGATCGAGATATTGAAGAGACCTCGATGGATGGTTACGTGCAACCCTCGATCGAACTCTCTTCAAGCCCTTGATCAAGGTTTTAAAAAAAACCTCGATCGATGGTTTTTCTATGTAAAACAAAAGGAAAAGATCCCGGGAAACGTGTTGGACAATTAATGTTGTCCAACCACCATTTCGACGCAAAAATAACAACATACCTCTATATAACCACTAAAAAATTACCCAACAACACTTGTTTAACTTATTGCTAGTTTGATTTCAATTAGATATATGTCAATTTCATATATATATATATATATATATATATGAAGTCTTTTGTAGATCTACTTCAACTTCCATATTTCCATATTGTTGTTTGTTATAACAATTGGAAGAAATCTTTGTTTGTTGTCATTCAAGCTTGATGGGGAATAAAAACGACAAAGTAAGCATGCTCATGAACAAAACGATGATGAAGAGCGTGAAAATAATAAATAAATGATGAGGCAACAAAGAGGCAGGTTGAGAGAAGAATAAGATGCACCTTTAGTGCAACAAACTCCAATGGAGGACAACTATGGTAATTTTTTAATTATATTCCACCTAATTTAAATTTTATATTATACATTTCTCTAGTAATTAGTTATCTATTACTGGCTATTTTTTTTCGTGTTAGCCTTAATATATTTTTTTTGTAATGAGATTCTTCACAATTTGTTATTTATATTTCAAAATTTGTAACAATTTTCAAAAAAATTAAACTATTTCCTAAGAATTTCTTAACTATTTTGTTTGTAATAAAATTCTTAAGTATTTATTAACTTTGTTATTTATAGTGAATGATTTTCAAGTGACTAACAATTTTCAATGTTAATGAAACAATTTTCAAATTAAATGTACACTTTCCAATTTTCAAGTTATTAATTTTCAAGTAAAATGCGCAATTTTCAAACTCTAATATAACAATTTTCAATTTAAATGTACACTTTCCAAGTTATTAACAATTTTCAAGTTAAAATGTATATACTTACTTACAATTTTCAATTTTCTAAGTTACTTACAATTTCAGGTTAAATGTAATTTCAATCTTGTTTTGTTATTCGTTAAAAAATTATTTGTATAGACTCATCTGAGCTCCAAGTCTCAAAATTTGTTGATTGAAATAACTATTAATGTCTCATTTTAGAACACTCATTTTATTTGAAATGAACATTGTGATAGGTGTGTAGTAGTTGGAAAATACAATGACATGAATAAAAATGAACATTGTGATAGTTATGTAATAGTTCGAAAATTCAATGACAACAAAGGGGTTGTAGATTTTGTGAAATCTCAAATTGTCCCTACAATGGATCTAATTAGATTTGGTATGTGCTATGTGGTATATATATATCATAATATATTAAACATGCACTAAAAAAATCAAATCTTGTTCTTATAAATATACATAACAATGTGTAATAATTTGTAACAATTTTCAAGTTAAATGGATCATTTTCAATTCACTAGCAATTTTCAATTTGTTAATTTCCACAACTAGAAATTTTAAAGTTTAAAGTACAACTATCAAGTTATTAACAAGCATCAAGTTAAATACATGATTCTTAAACTTTACTAACAATTCTCAAGCTACATATACAATTTCAAGTTAAATACATATTTAGTTATTTTCAATTCAAGTGAGAAACAATTTTCTTGTTTTTAATGTATTTTCAATTCTTCTACCAACTTTTTCTATGCATGAATGTAGGGATAAGTTATATTTATTTCCTTATAGTACTATAATAATGAATTATAATATATTCAATAATCAAATCTAGGAGCTTACAAATCAAAGAATACTTAGTGTGTGTATGTTATGTGTATGAGTTAGTATAGCAATAACATAATAATGCTAATGTTATCACATTAATGCCATGCAGTTCAACAATGACAATCAAATTTAAATATTACGATGATAAAAAAACCTCCAAATTAAATTATATGGAGGAAAATTAAATTAAATTTATACAACAAGAATTTAATTTAATTTAAATTCAACAATTAAATTGAATATTAAATTGAAATTAAACTCTAGAATTCAATTTAAATTTGATAATTAAACAACAACTAAATAAAAGTTGAAAATTAAATCTAGTTTATATGGCTACAATTAAGTTTCATAATGGCAATTAAACGAACCTAAATTTTAATTTATTAGATCTTCAAAATGGGAAGATAGTGACTAAGATTTTCCTAATTTTACCATAGCCACAAAATTACATCACAAGCCATATACTCATGCACACCATTATGTAACAAAACTCACATGGGTGATAATGCTTGCTAGTTGACCTATATGTAGACACATTTTTCAAGATTATCATGTGACACACATGTGGTTAATACACCACCTCTATAGGTCTTTAGGGAATATTATGCACCCACACATAGAGAGGAAGACAACAACATTTTGTACCCCATAGAAAATACCTTCCGCATCTCTTGAGTTGCATTTGTGTCTTTCACATTTCAAAACACTTCAATTTGGTTCTTTAAAATAAACCTCCTTGCATAGTGAATTTCTTATTGAAATCCCCTTCACCATAATTTTGATTATGCAAGGATATATTCTGATCAGCCATCACATCATTACAATCAAGAATCACATGATCTTGTTCCCCCTCATGATCTTGATCAGCCATCACATGACACTTTTCCCTCTCACATTTCAAGTTTAATTGGGAGCTGTAGTGGGGTTGGAAAGGGTAGAAATTGTCTAGAGGATTGTTAAGTTGATGTTGTATGATAAGATTTCGGTAACTTGATTCCTATTCATACAGTAGAGAGCATGTCAGTAACATAATCAAGTCATATTTTGAACAAAGTTCGGTGATGGCATAAGCTCAAATCCTACATGGGTTCATAAAACAAAAAAAAAATGAAACATGCCATAAAGTTGTTGGGTTTTCAAGATGTTAAAACAAAAAAGACATGCGAGAGTGCAATAGAACATGTAAGAACTACATTCTCTTCATTTGGAAAATCAATAAATGATGATATTTGAGTTGCTTATAGGGAATTTACAATGACTATTGTGGCACCAAGAACCTCAAGAAATCAAATGGTAGCAACAATGGCATCATTGCTCAATGTTTTAAAAACAACATTATTTAAATAAACTAAATTCAAGGTCCGGATAGATGAAAATGATGAAGATTCTTGTTGGGATCTTATTTACAGGGAACCCTATCGAGGCAGGATGGAAAAGGGAATTATAGAGAAGGAAATAAAGTTTTGGGACAACCATTATCGTGCTATTCCAGATTGAAAGCATGTCCTGCGACAACATTTATCCAGAGGCATTTATCAGGAGAACTATAAGCATGTGATGGAGATGACGAGAGTTGCACTTTATGAGAAATTCCAAGAAACAAATCCCGGTTTTTAGATCACATTTAAAATATTTAAGAAATTGAAACCATGCTATATTAGGTTGAATACAATTCACGACACTAAGTTACTGCCGATACCATGTTGAATTCCAACTATACTATGACACATTTTTGGATTTTTGAAAAAGGTACTAGAATGGTGAAGCAGCTCCTCAAACAATATGATATTTTATTTGTATGATACTATGCAACAAGAATCCTGAACAAGTGTTTTTCAATATGAGGTGTGTAGGTGGGAGAAGATGCCCTAAATGTGGTGATTTGACATTGTTTCATAGGAAATTTCCTATCGATGCAATAAACCCTAGATTGTCAAATATCATAGTTATGTGGAAGAGGTATGAGTATGCATCCATGAATTTATCTTCTTCTTCATCTGCGGCATCTAAGAGGATTGACTTGCTCAAGGATGAGATTCATGTTTCAAATTTCATGGAGAAGTTTCAAATTCATATTGATAAATATATAAATCACTCCCATAGGTCTAAGTGACAAGATTCAAAATTCAAACATTCTTGTGCGGAATTTGAGCCGAGCACAATCTTATGAGTGGCAGACTTTGTTGAGAACTACACATTTTCTCCTCAAAGAGACATATAGAGTCATTACTATCATTCCGACTAGGTGTCTATATTCTACATGTATTGTACATACATGCTCAGGAAAGCATTGATTGTAGGTATAGCACTCGTCAGTCATGTGAAGTGATCAAGGAGTACCATTTTTATGTCAGTCATGATCGTGATTGTGACACGTTGTTTGTATAACATTGCTTTGGGTTTATTTATGATTCTTTTAGACAGAGAGGTGTATAGCTTACTGAACATTGTATTTGATCATATGGGTGTGCAGGGCAGTTCAAATCGTCATGTTCTTTTTACTGGTTGAGTCATATTCACAAAGAGATAGGATTCCGACACACTTGAAGTTTTTTAACATGGCATGGAAAGGGTGGACATGATGGCGCAGTTGCATGTGTGAAACAAACACTTCAGAGGTAGCATATGAGTCATGGTGAAAGCCGACTCAAATGCTCTGCAAAAGTAGTTGACTGGTGCACACGACATTTGCGACATTAAGGTCACTAACAAGCAAGGACATCCCGTAGGTAATAAAATCCAAACTCAATTAATAGTCTAATAACATTATATCATCATCCAAAAAAACACTTGTTCAGTAGGAATTTATATGACAAATTGAATTCCATGTAGGTTCTTTTGGGATGTTTCCCTTGGTGATGTGATTAGATCCATGTCGAGGCATTATCAAACCATACCTGGTATGAGGAAATTACATTTTTTTTTCGGAGTAAAGACATGGGAGACATATTCTCCATTGAAACAAGGAAGCATGCTTTTTTTTTGCTAGTTTTGCATTGATGCAAATGGATGTAGGCTTCATCACTGTGAAAATGATGTATATGTGAAACAATGGAAATACGTCCCTCTTAATCCAAAGTGACCACATCCAATTCCGACATGGAAAGAGATGCACACTAACGAGGAAATGGTCCCACTAGATCATGATCGAGTTTCTGATGTGTTTAGCGAAGGTACAAGACTTTATTATTAATTAATTCATTATATATTACACATATACAAATCCTGTAGAAATGCATGTAGGACATTTGATTAATATTTGTAATTTTTATTGCAGGTGATGTATTGGATGTCATTGCACCCCCAAACAATAAATAAAATGTGGCCTATTATTTGACGTGGTGCACACAAATTAAAAGTAGGTTGGTGTGATCCTATCAAGATGGAGAGTTCACGTACCAAATTGGAGACCTGGTTCTGATGGGACACTTTTTTGAAAGAGTGAAAAAATGGTGCTTATATAATTGACAAAGATTTTATGACTGAATATATATCATGCCAATACAGTCATTTGGTGGTGGAAACTCAGATACATCTAACATAAATAAAGGTGAAGAGAGGTGAGCCAAAGAGATGAAAGATGGGAGAAGCTGACCATGGTCGTATTATGGAGACTTGCATTCCTATAACCCATTGGCTAGATGAATGAACTACACATGCCACGTGCAACATTGACCTAGCTGTCACGCTGACTTGTTGAATGCAATGTTGTAATAACAAGTTTCTAAAATTAACATATACATCGTCCATTGCAAGTAACTCATGTATGATTTTACATGGAATTGATTTTGTATCAAAATAACACGAATGCATGTGATTTTACTATGTGCTTTTGTAATAACAAATTTTCATATAGACAATGATCCTCTATTCATTGTGAAGGTAAGTGCCCTGTCAACTATGCCAAATTACAATTTCTAATATAGTATGGGTTTCTCTTCTCCAATTGTTATCCTCAAATTATAATTTGTAATTGATTTTTTAAATTGTAATGTAATTGGAATTGATTTTTAAAATTGTAAGTACACATTGAATTTTCAATTGAAATTACACATTAAATTTGAATTTTTAATTTTTAATTTTTAATTGTAACGAATTGCAATGTGCAAATTGTAATGTTTAAACTATAATGCAATTGTAATTTAAATTTTAAATTGTAATGTAATTGAATTTTAAATTTTGAATTTGCAATTAATGTAATTGAAATTGATTTTTTAAATGGTAAGTATACATTGAATTTTCAATTGATATTACACATTAAATTTGAAATTTTACTTTTAAATTTTAAATTGTAATTGAATTGCAATGTGTAAATTGTAATTGAATTTTAATGTGTAAAAAGTAATGTAATTCTAATTTAAATTTTCAATTGTAATGTAATTGAATTTTAAATTTTGATTTTTCAATTGTAATGTAATCTAAATTGAACTTTTAAATTGTAACTACACATTGAATTTTAAATTGAAATTACACATTAAATTTTAAATTTGAAATTGTAATTGAATTGTAATGTGTAAATTATAATTGAATTGTAATTTAAATTTCAAATTGAAATGTAATTGAATTTTAAATTTTGAATTTGCAATTGTAATGTAATTGAAATTGAACTTTTATATTGTAATTACACATTAAATATGCAATTGAACCGACTAACCATTTCTAACTATAATAACTATATCTAGATGTGTTAAGTGTACAACATCAAGAGTCATTCTCCAAAATGTGGTTTGTATCAAGTCCTATCTCTATCCTCATAGGATTGATGTGGTGATGCTCCTACTGCAAAGTTTTGTGGTTTGTATCAAGATTGTATACTTGTGGTTTTTATCAAGTCAAGACTTGTGGTTTGTATCAAGTCAAGTATTCTCATAGAAGGTACCCTATGAGACGGACTTCCAACTATGGATATGAGTTTGTGAGTAATATCAAGCTAATCATGGTTTTCATTAATACTAAAGGACTTGTGGGTTTTATCAAGTCTAGACTTGTGGTTTGCATCAAGTCCTACCTAGTCCTCACATGTTGAGGTGGTTATACTATGTGATGAATAACTAGTCATGATTACTCAATGTTATAAGTCTCCTTAAGGGCTTAGATACCCCTAGAGTGATATACTTTCACATGCGATTATATATCCTAGGTTAATATGGTATGATCATCAGTATGAAATAATTATTTTGAGTATGATATGATAAGTTGGATAAATAAATAATACACATATGGACCATGCAATTTTTACTTAATGATAATGTGATAAAGCATAAAGAAAGATAATAAATTCAAATTTCCCATGCATGCTTCCAGTGAACTCAAAATGTAAAGGCTTGAATAAATCCTCAGTTGTAAATAAATAATGTTTCAGTTAATTAAGGAATATCTCCTTTAATCATGACTCAAAGTGTTTGTGCATGAATGGAACTGTGTGTGAAGCACTAAAGACAATTAGTTTAGTTTAATCCAGTTCATTTCACTTTCAATTCAAGTCAATGAACATTAAGTTAAATATATTTGAGGAAAGGAGGGAACACATCTTGTGCATAGAGGAGAAACCTAAGTTCCCACTTGGCACCAATTCTGAGGAGGGCGTTAATGTCTGCATGGAATGAGTTCGGTTAAACTCATATATATCTATGTGACATGGAATTTCCTACCCCATTATGATTAATCTACGAATGACATGTCATTGTCTAAAATGTGCTAATAGAGACCAAATTTTCATGTAAACCATCCATACCCAAGGAAAATCCATCATTTCTTGCCATAACTCCTTGATAATTGGGTTATGTTTTGCAATGATCAAAGATGGAATGTGAAAGAGCATATCGATGTGATTTATTTTGTGTGGTGTAAGGGAGATTCAATTAAAGTTTATCTAAAGTATTGTTTTTACTCATTTGTGATATATTGGTTTGATTCAAAATCTTTTATTTTAAAGGAAGGGAGTTCTATTACAAATCTAAATTTTAATAGTTGTTTGGAAGAATTTTTTTGTATTGAATCCCCTTCCCTTAGCCACCATGTTTGAAAATTTTGACTAAAAAAAATCCACTCTTTCTCCTTGAAGCTATTCACCTTATGAATAAGTTATTTCTCATTTTGACCTAGAATTTCAACGATTCCTTGGTAATTGTTAAATGTATAATTGTGGTATCTGTGTATATATGTTTCCTCTAAACTACATAGAGAATATTATATTATTCTATATCTTAATGTTAATGCAGAGATACTTTGACTTTTTTTTTAAAAACATTGTAGAGTTGTGAAACCATACACAGTGATCCCATCTATGTTATAAATCAATATACTTAAAGCCTTTAGAAGAGCTCCACACCATATCCAGCCAAAGGGATAGCTATGTGACTATAAATTGGCATATTTCTACAATTTTTGTGGCATGGATTGAGTCAAATTTCTAGACCATTTAAATCATACTAAAATAATAGTTTTTGTTCATATGTGGGATGAATTTGCATTGATACGAGGGACATATGAAATTGATTAGTGGACGTAACCTCATATTTTTACAGGGAATATGTATATTCTAAGGGAATCTCAATAGCATTATTGATATATCATGATCAATTAGGGATTTCAAAATAATTATAAGCATTATAACCATCATCACATTAACCCCTATTTTATTTTAAATATTTATGTATTTAAAACTAAGTACTATCAAGCCACATGTCGGTTTTGAAAATATAGTGAGGAAAACAATTTCTCCTCTCAACCAACCATGCAACACCCAATTGAAACTATTCCACTCTTTATTGCTTGAGATTCCACCAATTTGTATATTTTTTATTAAAACTTAAAACAATAGTAACTTAACATATGCAGTGGAAGAAACCATGAAAATATTACATAAACTACACAATGAGGATCGTATCAATAGGGGAGCATAAATTTATATAAAGACTATAGTCTAGGTTTTGTGATACTTTGAAATAGATTTGTCCAAATTAAGAAGGAATATGCCATTATCTACATTTACTTTTTCAATGTTTATTCAATTGGTTTATTTGTTATTAAAGAGTAATCAATTAGGCTTGCCACCCTCTAAAAAGGATGGTTGTACATTTAAGTCAACTTGTTTTTAACTTTGGTAGGTTTGGTTTCATGTCAAAAGGAAAATGAATCAACTTCTTTTTAACTTTGGTAGTTTTGTTTGATGTCAAAAAGTAACTGAGTTAACTTATTTTTAAGTTTGAGAGGTTTGGTTTGATAGAATATATATAACTACTCCTATCTATAAATAGGTGTAAAGATACATGAATTTTTAATTGGGACATAATTAGGCTTAAAGATACGTGGATTTTTAATTGAGACATGTGCATGGATGATATAAAATATTATAAGAACAAACATCAATAAGAGGAGCCATTCGATAAAAAACAAATACAAACCCACCTCTAATTGTTAGTAATGGTTTTTCACCAAGTGAAGAGGAACCAACATTAAAGAATTTCAACTTCATTATCTCTATCTAAACATGAGTCATACATTAATGATTGATAAAGATTGTTGCTGTGGAAAGATGAACCTCATTGAGGAAAGGGTCATCGCACATAATTTTCCAGGTACTATTATAATCAAAATGATAATAAAGCACACTAATATTTATCCCTTCATCCCCTTGAGGTTAGGATCCATAATCAAGGCCTATATCTTAACGAGTTCACCATCATGTGGAAGTGATTAGGCTCGATAATCAAGGGTGCAGGCTCACCTACTATCACCAAATCATGAGGAAGTACTCAAGAGGGCTTTCACCAAGGTTATTCCTTAAGAAAAACAATAATGTTTGGAAACTTACGTTGATATGTTTGGAAAAAATAAATAAATATAATTTTGTTTGGAAAAATATAATTTTAAGTAGAATTATTAGAAAAAAATTACAAAGAATCCTAAATATACTAAACAGAAACATAAATTATTTAAATAATGCATTATTTTAAATGTAACATTTCCTAATAACGAAATGCATTTCAAAAACCAATATAGGTTATTTAGAATAGTGTTTTAAATATATATACAAAAAAAGTCCATATGTTGACACAGATCCGTCGACAAGGGTTCACTCTCTGTCGACACCCTTAACACAACAACACCTGCAGAGAAAATGAGGTCTCACCCAAGATGTTCAAGGGAGAACTGTCGAAACCAAGTTTTCTCAATAAGAAGGAGGGTTTTGCAAATCTACTATTCTACTATTGCAACATTACTTCACAGATCCAAGCATTGATTCATAAATTCATAAATTCATACCATCATTTCATCATATCACATGAATGTAATCAGATCCCAGCAGAAGTATTGATGCATAAACAGATCCATCAATATAACACCATTCAAAACATGAAAGCATCGCATCACTAAGATATATTGTAGTATTCATCCACATCACATAGCAAGAAAACAGAAAAAATAGGAAGAAGTAAAAAGACAGAGTGTTTCCCTCAAATATCTGTCATGTCATATTAACTTCGCACCAAAACACAGGTTCTCCGTGACAGTTCCACAATTTGGATCTCGCATCAAAGACAGATCATAGACGCTCAACATTTCTCCACAGGTTCATCCAAAGATAGAAAAAAGATTGATCTCAAGATAATCCAGAGCCCTTCAACATTACAATCCTAGATCTATTTACAAGTTTGCGTCTTTTACAATGCGGTCCACTTAAGTCAACTTCCTAACTACTTGGACCAAAATCTACAAAATATGACCACAATATCCCAAATGTGACCAAATTTCCTTGTGCACGATCTTTCACCTTGCGCAACAACTTTGAATTTGCGCATCAAATTTGGTACCGTGCAACTAAATATCTCCAAAAATTCCTACCAATAGGCCCCTAACACAATCTTATGGCTCTCCCTCAAGCCACGTCAGCTGGAACCAATGTACTCAGTCGTCCTCGCCTTGAAATCCTCATACTGCTGCTTTACATCTTCCACCTGAACCTTCACCCTATCACTGATGTCTGTTCAATACACCACATCCTGCTTTGATGGTGACCCATGATCTTGGGGATGACTTCCTTTCGACTGTCTTGTACCGTCTGAAGTGCATCTATTTCCTTAAGCATCAGTTGCACGTCGATATCCTGGAATTCATCGAGCTACGTTTTTCGACGCTCTTGCCTTTCCCTTGGCTTGTTGATGCACTGTTCTGCAGCCTTCAATTCCACTGCTTTAGTTACATGCAATACTGGATTCATTTCTTGAAGTGGCTTCCTCAGTGCAGCTAATTGACCTTCAGCTTCCCGCAGTTGTGTGTTGAGTTTCTCCAACTACTCGTCCTAGACCATGCTTCCAAAAAACTATGTGGTGGCATCAGTAATGGCCTTAGATTACTTTTCTCGATCTTCAAGGTGAGTCACTACATATTTGATAGAAATTTTGTCTGCATCAACTACCTTTGGCGGTGTACTGGGACTCAACATTACCTGCAAACTCGTGATGTCTTTATTGAGGTCTACACCAATCTGTCCTAACTTCTGTGCTTTGGCTAGTGCATATAGATCCAATTCCATAATTGGGACTTCTTGATAAGCATCAAAAACTAATTTTTCTAAATTAGCCCTGTCATCCCATAGTTGTGCCTTCTTGACAATGAGGTGATCCTGTTCCTTCTTCAACTCCACAATCTCTATCTTTGATTCTTCCTCTCGCTCCTGCGACCTCAGAAGGTGATCACTGATAATTTTTTCTTGGTCAACCAAATCTTGAATTGAAACCCTCTGTAATTGGACCAATTTCTAAGTTGACAGTTCATTGAGATCCAACGAGAGTTTCTGAAACTGCTAGAGTGAGGCATTAACATCCTCACTGTTTGTCTCAATTGCGTGCGGTGGAATCTATACATTTTGGATCCACTTAATTCCCTGTGCTTATCTCTCCTACCTTCCAAAATTTTTTTTCCTCAGGAAACCTTTTCAAAATTGCATAAATTAAAGAACTCAGGAAAGTGTTTACCTCTCCAAATCCTTCAATAGTATGTTTTTTCAATTACAATTCAGTCGCAGTAGTTGCTGTTGTGATGGTCATAATAATGTCGTCGACTTGTGAATCTGCCATTGGCATTGTGCCGCTGGCTTCACTCTATTCCTTCCTTCTCTTGGTTTTGTTCTCCTCAAATATTCGTTCTTCCTCTGACTTCGTTGGGGTCCTTGACAATTCCTCTTGTGACTTTTGGTCACTGTCATGCCCCAACACCAGCTCTATGGGCACATCTACGAGAGGAACTGCATCATCATCTTATAATTCTTAAGCACTTACTGACGCTTTCCATTCGATCTCCTTGAGCACCGAACCAGAAATATTTTACCCTATCCAACAACACGTACAGAGCAAATGAGATCTCACTCGAGATGTTTGAGGGAGAACTGTCGGAACCACATTTCTATAGTAAGAAGGAGGTTTTTACGCATCTATGTTCTACTATCGCAACATTACTTCATAGATCCAAGCAATGATTCATAAATTCATAAATCCATACCATCATTTCATAATATCACATCAACGTAATTAGATCACATCAGAAGTATTGAAGCATAAATAGATCCATCAATCTAACACCATTCAAAACATGGAAGCATCTTATCATTAAAAAATAAACATCATATTACAGTAGTCATCCACATCACATCGTAGGAAAACAGGAACACGAGAATAAGTAAAAAGACATAGTGTTTCCCTCAAATATCCGTCATGTCATATTAACATTGCATCAAAACATAGGTTCTCAAAACAGTTCCACAATTCAGATCTCGCATCAAAGACAGATCACAGATGCTCAAAAGTTCTCCATGGGTTGATCGAAATATAGACAAAAGACCAATCTCCAGATAATGTAGAGCCTGAACATTACAATCCTAGATCTATTTATAGGTTTGTTCCTTTTACAATGCGGTCCACTTAAGTCAACTTCCTAACTACTTGGACCAAAATATACAAAATAACAACCAAAATCTACAAAATATGATCACAATTTCCCAAATGTGACCAAAATTCCTTGCGCAACAAATTTGACTTGGTGCATCAACTTTGGTACCATGCAACTAATTATCTCTAAAGATTCCTGCCAACAAGCCCCCAACACAATATTTTGATTCTCCCTCGAGCCATTTCAGTTGAAAGAAGTGTACTGAGTCATCTTGGTCTTGAAATCATCATACTACTGCTTTACTTCTTCCTCCTGAACCTTCACCCTATAGCCGATGTCTGTGAAATCTGCCACATCCTGATTTGATGGATTATCCATGATCCTGGCGATGAATTCCTTCCAACTTTCCTACACCGTCTGAAGTGCATCTACTTCCTTAAGCACCAGTTACGCGCCAATATCCTAGAATTCAACCAACTTAGTTGTTCAACGCTCTTTCCTTTCCCTTTCCTTATTTATGCAATATCATAGAGCCTTCAACTTTGCTTCTTTTGTTACCTGCAGTACCGGATTCATTGCTTAAAGCAACGTCCTCAATGCAACTAATTGACCTCCATCTTCCCGTGGTTGTGTGTTTAGTTTCACCAATTGCTCATCCTAGACCACTCTTCCCCAACATTGTGTGGTGGAATCAATAATGGCCTTAGATTATTTTTCTTGGTCTTCAAGCTGCGTCACTGCATCCTTGATAATGCTTTCTCATGCATCAACTAACTCTGGCGGTGTATTGGGACTCAAAAGTACCTGCAAACTCGTGATGTCTTTCTTGAAGTCTGAAACAATATGTCCTAACTTCTGGACTTTGGCTGACACATCCAGGTCCACTTCCACAACTGGGACTTATTGATAAGCATCAGAAACTACTTTTTCGAACTTAACCCTATCATCACATAGTTGCACCTTCTCGAAAATGAGACAATCATGCGCCTTCTTCAACTCCACAATCTCTATTTTTGCTTCTTCCTCCCGCTCTTGCAACCTCAGAAGGTGATCGCTGATTATTTGTTCCCAGTCAACCAACTCTTGACTTGCAATCCTATGCAATTGGACCAATGTATGAGTTAACAACTCATTAATATCCAATGAGAGGTCCTGAAACTGCCATAGTGAGGCATTGACATCCTCACTATTTATCTTTATTGCGCGCAGTGGAATCTGTACATTCTGGATTCACTTCGCTTTTCTTATCTCTCCTTCCTTTTGCAAATTTTTTTCCTTGGTCACCCTTTGCAAATTTGCATCAATTAAAGAACTCAGGTGAGTGTTTACCTCTCCAAATCCTTCAATAGTCTGTTTCTTTAACTGTGCTTCAGTTGTAGTAGTTGTTGTTGTGATGGCCACAATAATGCGGTCGACTTGTGAATCTGCCATTGGCACAGTGTTGCTTGCGTCACCGTATTCTTTCCTTCTCTTCATTCTGGTCTCCTCAAATAGTTTTTCTTCCTCTGAATCTGTCGGGGTCCTCGACGATTCCTCTCGTGACTCTCGTCACTTTCATGCACCAATGTTAGCTCTACGGGTGCATCTGCAAGAGGACTTTCCTCATCATCTGATAATTCATTGACACTTTCCAGTCCATCGATCACTCAACTACTTTGGCCTCCATTTCCTCCTCAATCATCTTATATTGTGTTCCTAACCATTGTCCATGAGGGTCCCACCGGTCTTGCACATGGATGGCATGTGGGTCAATATCGAATCTAATGAATCGCTGATACTTTTCCACTACCGCCTCTCTGAGCCACAGAACCTTCACGACTACCGCCTACAAAGCCTCCCAATACAACCAAAATTGTATGGCTCAGTCCTTTAGCTTATCTTCCTGGCTCAGGTACCAGAGGTTATAGTATCATGCACTATTGAATACTTGGGTAGCTACGATGTCCATCCCTTAGTATTCCTCTGCCTTAATCCATGAAACTAATGTGATCAATATGATCAACCAGCTATATGTAAATGGGAATTTTCTTTCCTGCACAATCATAGCATCCTCCGTCAACTGGTTCAACAGAAAAAGTGACCAATTCATTTGCACTCCTGCAGCACATTGCTCAACACGGGAAACTACCCCTGAGGTGCACTGGTTCGAATAATTCTTTCGCACTACTTTTATAGAAAGAATCTTAGGTGAAATATGCAAAACCCACTCGTTGATGTTGTCCACCACATATGCACACCCATCACACTCCAAATCATACTTCTTCATAAGCTTGGAGGCCAGTCGCCTATCATTGTATTTACCCTGAAAGTATTGCGATGGGTCAGTTCCCTACTTGGGTAACCCCTATATATGTGTAATCAACTCGACGGTGACTAGCACCGGCTGATCCACCCACAAGTATCCTCCATGGAAGCATGACAACAATTTCTTAGCACATGCATTTGCTTTTGTTAGTCTCCCAAAATGGGGCATGTGAATCAGGCCTAAAAGCCCCGACTTGTCCAATCCCAATTGTAAAACTCCCAAAAATTCATAAAAATTTAATTTTTTTGTGACAACTAATGTTTAAAATCATTGCTTAAGTAAGTCACTTAATTGCTAACAATTAACCCTTTAAAATATCTTGATCTAGATACTATAACATTTTCATATGTTATTTTATATAATACATTCATTACTAACTGACTTCACAACAATTTCGTAAGATGATCGAGTTGTAGGTTAAAAGAATCTAGAAATAAAAGTAAATATTTGAGAACAACTGTTTGTTTACTAGGGAGTACAAGGTACTAAAGTTTGTCTCTTTCTTAATGAAGGAACTTCTTGTCCTACCCGAGGCTTACTTATCTTATTGAAGCTAATGCAGTGAAATGGTGATTCTTGTTACAGGTTCTTTTACAGGTAACTTTTTATTTCCATTTCTCAGGTTCGAGATTAAATATTCCAGCTACAAAAGTAATAATTCTATCCTATTTGTTTAACTTAAGGATTGATTATTTCAGGTATCAAAAAACCTGTTCTTTTCATAAATTTATTTCTATAAAAATTTGTATAATGGTTAAGGTTCTAAAAGCTAAACTAGTCATGCTAAAATGCCAAAGATGATACATCCTACCTTTAATTCTAGGCTTGTAGAATATAATTATTGCAGTCTTTTTAATTAAAAGCATGTTGAGGAAGCATAAACTGAATAGAAAATTAAGCTTAAGCCTAACCTATTATTTTAAGTTTTTATAACTTATATTTATCCTATCAAAGGTGTGTTATATTCCTAATTCTATATGCAACCGAATAGAATGAAATTTTATGAACTAAACTTTGCAATGTCGATATTATTAAGAAAAAGTATTTATATGTGTATGAAGTATTAACATATGTAAAATTTTATTACAAACAAGGTATAGTATATGCACAATTATTAATATATGCGAAAGTATTATTATAGGTAAGGTATTAACATAAGTTTGAAATGCAGGATAAATAAACCATTCGACTGTGGAGAAACCCATCAAAAATCTAGGAAGTGGGATCCACGTGTACTGAGTTTGTTGGATAGGGTTTTAGAGGTATAAACCCTATATATTTATACACATCTAAGACTTAAAACCTCGCTTGTTCACCTTAATTTTCTCTGCATGAGAGTAAAGCCGACAGACCCCGGCCTATTTGTCATCCAAGGCAGCAACCATGAGCTTTTAACTTGCAAACCGAGTTTTTCAAACTGGAACTATGTGTTCCTTTGCCACCATGGTCTTTGGTGTGGAGTGTTTAGGATTTTAACTCCGAGACTCTCACCATGGTTGGGAGATGGGGTTTACTTGTTTACAGTTACAGAGCTGAGAGTTTCTTGCAATTCTCTCATCGCAACTAGTGGTTTGGTGGTTTCTGTGTTGGTGTTGACCGTCTTGCTTTTCCACTGCTTGTCATGGTCTCCATCTACGATCTTCTCTAGTGGTTCAATACTGTGTTCTTCCCTTTCTAGTTTTTGAAATAGACATGGCATGAAAATGTAGGTAAATCTCTCCTACTTCAGTCATTTCATTTTTTAAAAAATATTTTCCCCCTTTTTTTTAAATAATAACAAGAAAAATGTTTTGGTTTTGTACAGGTAGAGCTACGGCTGAAAACTAATCAACACAGGGCTGAAAGCTTACTGCAAAACCATCTCGGTAAGCCTTCGCCTTACCACCTGGGGTTTCTCCTTCAACAATGAGTAGGGTTCTATTAATGTAGATGACCGTGACTTGTTTTGTTTAATGTGTAATTTGAACAAGCCGTGAGGACGTAACTCCGTTATAATACACTGCGTTTAAAATATGCTAGGGTTTTCTTGTAGACTTGTAAATTCTTTGTTTTTAACTTGTAACGGTTTGACAGTAAATGGGTATACCGATCTGTGTAAAAATGAAGTCTTTGATAGACTTGGACATCGTGGTTTTCTATGTTGTATATTTTAGTTTGTTTAAGCTTAGATTAATGAAATTTAAATAAAATCTTGTTGTTGTTTACCTGTATCTGGTGAATGATTTGATAAAAGATGATGAAAAGATTTCGTTGTTGTAAATGTCCATAATTTTTTATTTATGTTAAAATGAGGTTATTATGTGGAGTTTTGATGTGAAAGGTACTTTCTGGGTTATCTTTTTAATAGAAAGGTTTCTTTATGAAATAATAAAAGGAAAAGGGTTGTCACTACAACTCGAGCACGACTCTGTAAATTTAATTTGGAATAATTTAATTTATCTTTTGCTATTTTATTTTAGTATATAAATGATAAACAATCTAAACTCTGTTTCTGTGTAAAATTTATTTAATATAAGGAAATTATAATATAGATATTGTAATTATATAATGAAGAATTTGATTATTGAGGATATAGATAAAATTGTGAATACCCTATTCTGGAAGGAGGAAAGAATGAAAGACTTGGTTGACACTTTTCCTTAATTAGGGTTTTGTATTTTTATTTTAAATTAAAACTCTGCATTGTTGTTGTTTTTACTTTGATGTATTAGATATTTGATGTTTTATTTACAGTATTACTGAATTTACTTATTTGTTATTTGCAAAACCTAAGTTATTACTATAATGTCATTATACTGTTTATATAATCTTAGTTGTTCCTATTTACGTTATTTTTATATTTCTGTAATAGTTAATAACTCTATGTAATTATATTAGTTTAATCCTTAAAGACAATTGTGTTTACTGTGTTAAAAAGAACACAGTTACACATACTGTGTACTGGTTTTTAATAAACATTCTTTTTAAGGTACCTTATAGTTATAAATTAAATAGTTGTATTTAACTAAAGAAACTTATGAAATAGAGGAATCTTTCTTGTAAACATTTCTATAAAGATTAACAGTAAAAAGTAAATACTCAGATTCCTCCACATCTTGATTTGATTTATTTATCAAATTTAATTTCACCTACTGTACTAGAGTACTATCTTCTCAAAGGTGTGGAAAAAATACAGTGAGGTAATTCATTCATCACTAAATTTAAACTAACCCTAAACCATTTATTCTAATACATATTTAACCAGAATTTATCTATCTTTGAATAATAAAATATTTCACTAACTAATTTTAATAAACAAATGAAACAGTCATATAAATATATTAACTCATAAATTCATACATTCCAGTTCCTATGCTTTCATAGACGAAATTAAAATAATATTTAGAACCTGGTAATATAGCAGAGGAGACAACAACCTAAGGAGCCCGTTCCTCCCAACCAACTCCTGAAGACAGCTGAGCTACAAATATTAGGACCCCTGAGCCTGTCTACTGGTCCACTTGGTTGAAAGCACTGGGTGAGAGAATAGGTTTAGAAAACCCTGCAACTCCACAGAGTAATCAGTAGTAATACTTCTTCCTGTAGCAGTAAGAACTCAGCCCAAAATAGTTGCACTAGCTCATCAAATCAATACTTTCCCATTCAAATACTTCTGGCTGTCCCCTCCATCGAAATTATTGTGCACCAATTTCACTCAGAAATTTCACAAGTAAAGATTGAGCAGCCTCAGCTGAATTTGATGGGTAGTTTTATCAGCATTCCTAGGTCTTTTGGGTCAGTTTTTCACTTAATGAGCGACCTGCTCTTGTTCCACTTTCTTGGGGAACATGACAACAAAAATAGGGAAGTTGCCTCCTGCAATAGCTAGAAGTATTTTGAGGATGTTTCCAAGTGTCAATCTACTCTCAACCTAGCCTATTCCACCAAGTGGTCAGTAGACACTCATTTAACAGCCTCCTTAAGAGGTTGTCTTATATGTTATTTATTAATTAATAAAATATTCATCAATTAAATACAATTATCCTTGACTCCACTAGGTCAATAATTACAAACTTTATAATAAAATTAAAACATAATGTCTCCTAAAGCATAAAATGTTTTTGCAATTTGGGGTATGTGACATACACACCCCCTTAAATATAACATCGTCCTCATAGTTACCATAGAACAGAATTGGATATGCTTCCCGCATATGACTCTCCAATTCCCAAGTAGATTCTTCTCGACTAAGGTGCTTCCATTGCACCTTCACCTACCCAATGGTGTGATTCTGAAGCAAGATCTCCCTCTTGTTGAGAATACAATCCGATTCCACCAGAAAATCTCCTTCGGGTTCCACCTGCACATCATTCCAATTTATAACATAAGTAGAATCGTTCACATATATTTTTAAAATAGAGATATGAAAAACGTTATGAACATTTAAATTTGGTTGTAAAGCCAATTTGTATGCCACCTGTCCCATTCTAGATAATATTTCGAAAGGCCCACAATATCGGGGTGCCAACTTAGCGCAACTTCCTAACTTTAAAGAACTCTTTTTAGGCCTTACCTTTATGAAAACATGTTCACCCACCTGGAACTCTTTCTGAGTTCGTTTAAGATTTGCTTGAATTTTTTGTCTGGCTTATGCAACTTTCAAATTACCTTGCACCTGCTTTACAATTAACTCCATCTATTTTAATAGATCAGGTCCTAGTACTAACCTGTCAACTGGGTTACTCCATGAGATGGGAGTATTGCACTTTTTGCCATACATAATTTCAAATGGGTTGTATTTTGTTGAAGCTTGGTAGTGGTTGTTATAAGCAAACTCAACCAAGTGTAAGGAATCTTCCCATTTCCCTGGTTGTTCTCTAACATACATTCTTAACATTTCTTCCAATATTTGATTCACTCTTTCAGTTTGTCCATCCGTCTAAGGATGAAAAGTTGTACTGAAATTTAAAGTAGTATTCAAACCTTTAAATAGATATTTCCAAAAACTGTCCATAAACTTAGGGTCTCTATCAGAAATTATAACTTTCAATATCCCATGTAAACGAAATATTTGTTTCATGAATATATCAGCAATATTAGTAGCCTTGTGGGTGGTCTTTACAGGTATAAAATGAGCTTCTTTACTTAGTTTATCAATGAATACCATAATCAAATCGTCACGATTCTGATTTCTAGGTAAACCTGTAATAAAATCAAGACTGATTATTTACCATTTACCGCTAGGGATGGGTAATGGTTGTAATAAACCAGCTGGATGCTGGTGTTCAGTCTTAACATGTTGACATTCAAAGCACTTGACAATGTATTCTGCCAGTTCATTCTTCATATTTGGCCAAAAAAAATAAATTTCTGTAACATGGTTATAGTATTTTGATAGCCATGATGTCCTGAGTAAGGAGTCTTATGTATTTCATTTAAAATCAACAGCTTAATTTTAGGTAAATTAGGTATATACAGCCTGTTTTTATAAAGTATTAATATTTTTTCATTTAGACTATACCCTGTACTTAAACTTTCAGTGAAATTTTCTCCCACTTTAGCTTGTAATTTCTGATAATTTTCATCCAATTTTACTCTTTCCTCCAGTTGATCTTCTAATTTTTTCTTATAAGTGTTGATTGCTGCCACCAAATTCAGTCTTGCATTTCTACTTAGAGCATTAACAACTTTATTTTCTTTTCCTTTAATATGTTGGATCTTGAAATCATACTCGCTACGGAAAGCTATCCACCTAGCTTGCCTTGCGTTTAAATTTGATTGATCTAACAAATATTTTAAACCATTATTATTTGTCATTAACATAAATTTTCTTCCGATTAAGTGATGGCGCCACATCTTTAAAGCATGTATGACGACACTCAACTCTAAATTGTAAGTAGCGTAGTTTTTCTCATGAATTTTAAGCTTCCTAGATTCGCATGCAATTATGTGTCCTTCTTGAGTTAAAACCCCACCTAGGCCATCGTTGCATGCGTCAATACATACAACAAAGTCCTTATTAGGATCATCAATTCTTAAGATTGGTGCAGTAGTTAATAATGTTTTTTATTTCTCAAAACTTTCTTCACACTTTTGATTCCACTTGAATTTCTTTCCTTTCTTCTGTAAATAAGTTATGGGATTTACAATTCTTGAGAACCCCTCAATGAATCTTCTATAGTAACTGGTAATCTCCATGAATGATCGCACGTCAGTCACATCCTTTGGGACAATCCATTTTTTAATTGTTTTTATCTTTTCTGGATCAACAAAGATACCTTATTTAGTTATTACATGGCCAAAATACTGTATTTTATCTTTAAAGAAGTCGCACTTATTAAATTTAGCATAAAGCTGATGTTCCCTTAATACTTGTAAAACAATTCTTAAGTGCTCCTCGTGTTCTTCTTTAGAATTAGAATAAATTAAAATATCATTAATGAAAACAACTATGAATTCATCGAGATACTTATGCAATACATTATTCATTAAACACATGAAGACAACCAGGGCATTAGTGAGCCCAAATGGCATGACAACAAACTCATAGTGATCGTATCTGGTCCTAAAAGCTGTCTTAAAAATGTCTTCATCTTTGATCCAGACTTGATGGTAACCAGATCATAAATCAATCTTTGAAAATACAATTTCTCTGCATAGCTAATCAAACATATCATCTATGTGTGGCAATATGTATCTATTTTTAATGGTCATTTTATTTAGTTGACTGTAGTTAATGCATAAGCATAGAGTACCGTCCTTCTTTTTAATGAAAATGATAGGTTCTTCCCAAGGAGACACGTTTGGTATTATATACTTTTTATCAATAAGTTCCTTTAATTGTGATTTTAATTCATTAAGTTCCAAAATATTCATCTGATAAGGAGCTTTTGAGTTGGGTACTGCACCAGGTACCAACTCACTAGTGAAATCTAATTCCCTTTTCGGAGGTAGTCCCAGAATTTATTTTGAAAATACATCTGAATACCCCCTCAGGATTGGAATATCTTCCAGTTTTAGTTTATCTTCCTTATTAATATGTTCTTCATCAGTTACAGTTACAACAAAGGTTTTACATCCTTTTCGAACAACTCTCTTTAATTGCAAGGCAGAGATTTGTCTGATAGTTGTTTTCCTAGAAATTCATGTTACGGTTACTGTTTCTCCTTCATTGTTTACGCAGGTAAAAGTTTTATTAAAACATTTCAAGAATACTCTATTCTATTCTAACCAATCCATACCAATTAACACATCATAAGGGCCTAACGGAAGTATATTTAACTTTACAGAAATTTTAAGTTGATTCATAAACAAACTATAGTCTTTCACAAAATTAATCACTTTTATTTTTGCTCCTGTAGCTAGTTGAACTAGCCATGACTTTGCAAACTTTTCTACTGATAAATTGAATTTTTATACTAAACTAGGAGAAACATAAATCAGGCTAGCCCCTAGGTCAATTAAGATAGAAATGGGTGTTTAATTAAGCTTACCTTCTACTTCCACCATGGAAGTTTGATAATCAACCTGTCTATTTTCCAGCACCGCGTTGATCCTGGGCATTTCCCTTGCTAAGTCACCAACAGTCATCTCTCCTGCACTGTATGAATGTTGCTGATAGTCTTCTTTCTATTAAGGCAAACTGATGCATACTGAGGTCCATTACAATCCCAACACTTTATTAGTTCTTTACGTCATTATTCTTAACGTAGTAGCTGTGATTATTAGCAGGTTCTTTATTTCTAGGGCCATTAGGGTTTGACTGTGAGTTACCTTTATTTCCTTGGAAATTATTATTAGGAAAGTTACATGTGTTATTATTCCCAAAATTGCGGTTAAATGTGAAACCCTTCTTTTTATGTTCAAAATTATTAGACCTCTTGGCCTTCCAGTTTGGCATGCTTTCTCTTTTTCGGTTCTGCTCATAGCAAAAATTCGCCTTTCGCATAGCCTCCTCAAAGGTTTTAGTATTATCGTATTCAATTATATCTTTAATGTGAAAAGGTAAGCAACTCAGAAAATGTTGCACCTTGGGCTTCTCATCCGCAATGTAAGGCACGTAACGTAGTAAACTTAAAAATTTATTGTTTAATTCCTTCATGTTCATGATTCCCAACTTCAGTTCATAGAATTCTTTAGCTCGCTCTTCATAATACTATTCTGACAGAAACTTATTTTTAAAGTATTTTTTGAAGGTACTCCAGTTAATGTTCTTTTCTTTAATGCCTTTTACTCGTTTTAGATCCTATGACCAGATACCTACCTTTCTAGTTAAGTTGTAAATGGCCATTCTTGCTTTTAGCTGGTTGGAGTAATTATAGATTTGGAAATACTTCTTCATTCCAAATAGCCATGCTTTGGCTTCCTCCCCTTTCTCAGTTTCACCATTGAAAGTTTGTGGTTTTATCTTTTTAAATTATCCCGAAATTTCCTCATAAGGCTTATATTTTCTTTTTCTAGATTGGTAATTATCTTCACTGTTATCGCTAGATTACTGGAAATTTTTCCTGTGTGAATCACCATAAATTTCAGAGGACAAACTACTTTCAATTTTAGACTGTTTGGAATTTTTACTTTTATGTTGGTAGGACGTATTTTTGGATCCTATATGTTTATCTTTCCCTTCACTCTAAAATTTTTCCATCAGTATCTTGTTCAGCTCCTGTCAAGCTCTTAGAATTCTTTCATTCTCTTTTTTAACAGTTTCCATTTCAGTTCTTAATTATTTAACAGTTTGTAATAATTATGAAGAATTGTTAGTTATTTCTTCCTTAACTGGTTCTTTTCTAGAATTACTTTGTTCGTTTAATGGGGGCCCTTCATTTGCATATGCCTCGAGTCTTTCCATATCTGCAATTCTAGCTCAGAAAATTTTTCTCATAATAACATTTCAAAAAAGATAAATAAATAAATCAGTACGCATGCATTTTATTTACTATTTGTATACACAAGTTGAGCCGCATTCAGGCCTAGTGTCTAAATGTGTGCTCTGATACCATATGTAAAACTCCCAAAAATTCATAAAAATTTAAAATGATTCTATGACAACTAATGTTTAAAATCATTGCTTAAGTAAGTGACTTAACTACTAACAATTAACCCTTTAAAATATCTTGATCTAGATACTATAACATTGTCATATGTTATTTTATATAATTCATTCCTTACTAACTGACTTCACAATAATGTCATAAGATGATCGAGCTGTAAGTTAAAATAATCTGGAAATAAAATTAAAGATTTGAGAACAACTATTTGTTTACTAGGGAGTACAAGGTACTAAAGTTTGTCTCTTGCTTAATGAAGGAACTTCTGGTCCTACCCGAGCCTTACTTAGCTTATTGAATCTAATGCAGTGGAATGGTGATTCTTGTTACATGTAACTTTTTATTTCCAATTTTCAGGTTCGAGATTAAATATTCCAACTGCAAAAGTAATAATTCTAGCCTATTTGTTTAACTTAAGGCTTGATTATTTCAGGTATCACAAAACCTGTTATTTTCATAAATTTATTTCTATAAAAGTTTGTATAATGGTTAAGGTTCTGAAAGCTAAACTCGTCATGCTAAAATGCCAAAGATGACTACATCCTACCTTTAATTCTAGGCTTGTAGAATATAATTATTGCAGTGTTTTTAATTAAAAGCATGTTGAGCAAGCATAAATGAATAGAACATTAAGCTTAAACCTAACCTAGGATTTTAAGTTTTTATAACTCATATTTATCCTATCAAAGGTGTGTTAGATCCCTAATTCAATATGCAACCGCATAGAATGAAATTTTATGAACTAAAATTTGCAATATCGATATTATTAAGAAAAAGTGTTTATATGTGTATGAAGTATTAACATATGTAAAATGTTATTATAAACAAGGTATAGTATATGCACAATTCTTAATATATGTGAGAGTATTATTATAGGTAAGGTACTAACATAAGTTTGAAATGCAGGATAAATAAATCATTCGACTATGGAGCAACCCATTGAAAATCTATGAAGTGGGATCCATGTGTATTGAGTTTGTTGGATAGGGTTTTAAAGGTATAAACCCTAGATATTTATACACATCCAAGACTTAAAAACTTACTTATTCACCTTAATTTTCATTGCGTGAGAGTAGAGTCGACAGGCCTCAGCCTGTTCGGCATCCAAGGCATCAACCACGAGCTTTTAACCTGCAAACCGAGTTTTTCAAACTAGAACTGTGTGTTCCTTTGCCACCATGGTCTTTGGTGTAGATTGTTTAGTTTTTTTAACTTCGCGACTCTCATCATGGTTGGGATCTGGGGTTTACTTGTTTACAGTTACAAAGATGAGAGTTTCTTGCAATTCTCTTATAGCAACTAGTGGTTTGGTGGTTTCTGTGTTGGTGTTGACAATCTTGCTTTCCCACTGCTTGTCGTGGTCTCCATATGTGAGCTTCTCTAGTGGTTCAATACTGTTTTATTCCCTTGCTAGGTTTTGAAATAGCCGTGGCATGAAAATGCAGGTAAACCTCTCCTACCTCAATCATTTCATTTCTTTAAAAAGATTTTTCCCCTTTATTTTTTAAATAATAACGAGAAAAATGTTTTGGTTTTGTATAGGTAGAGCTACAGCTGAAAACTAATCAACACGGGGCTGAAAGCTTACTACGCAACTGTCACAGTAAGCCTCACCCTTACCACCTAAGGTTTCTCCTTCGACGATGAGTAAGGTTCTGTTAATGAAGATGGTCGTGACTTGTTTTGTTTAATGTGTAATTTGAACAAGCCGTGAGGCCATAAATCCGTTATAATATACTGTGTTTAAAATATGCTAGGGTTTTCTTGCATACTTGTAAACGCTTTTTTCTTAACTTGTAACGGTTTGACAGTAAATGGGTGCACCAACTTGTGTAAAAATGGAGTCTTTAATAGACTTGGACATCGTGGTTTTTTGTGTTGTATATTTCATTTTGTTTAAGCTTAGTTTAATGAAATTTTAAAAAAATCTTGTTGTTGTTTACCTGTATATGGTGAATGATTTGATAAAAGATGATGAAAGGATTTCGTTGTTGTAAAATACCCTATTTTGGAAGGAGGAAAGAAGGAAAGACTTGGTTGACAATTTTCCTTAATTAGTGTTTTGTATTTTTATTTTAAATTAAAACTCTACATTGTTGTTGTTTTTACTTTGATGTATTTGAGATCTAAGCTTTTACTTACAGTATTACTGAATTTACTTATTTGTTATTTGCAAAACCTAAGTTATTACTATAATTTCAGTATACTGTTTATATAATCTAAGTTGTTCCGATTTATGTTATTTTTCTGTTTCTGTAATAGTTAATAACTATATGTATTTATATTAGTTTAAGCCTTAAAGACAATTGTGTTTACTGTGCTAAAAAGAACACAGTTACACATACTGTGTACTGGTTTTTAATAAACATTATTTTTAAGGTACTTTATAGTTATAAACTAAATAGTTGTATTTAACTAAAGCAACTTATGAAATAGAGGAATCTTTCTTGTAAACATTTCTATAAAGATTAACAGTAAAAAGTAAATACTTAGGTTCCTCCACATCTTGATTTGATTTATTTATCAAATTTAATTTCACCTACTATACTAAAGTACTACCTTCTCGAAGGTGTGGAAAAAATACAGTGAGGCAATTCATTCATCAGTAAATTTAAACTAAACCTAAATCATTTATTCTAATACATATTTAACCAGAATTTATCTATCTTTGAACAGTAAAATATTTCACTAACTAATTTTAATAAACAAATGAAACAGTCATATAAATATATTAACTCCTAAATTCATACATTCTAGTTCTTATGCTTGGATAGAGGAAATTAAAATAATATTTAGAACCTGGTAATATAGCAGAGGATACAACAAACTAAGGAGCCCGTTCCTCCCAACCAACTCCTGAAGACTGTTGAGCTGCAAATATTAGGACCCCCGAGCATGTCTACTAGTCCACCTGGTTGAAAGTACTGGGTGAGAGAATAGGTTTAGATAACCCTGCAACTCCATAAAGTAATCAGCAGAAATAATTCTACTTGTAGAAGTAAGGACTCAGCCCAAAATAGTTGCACTAGTTTAGTAAATCAACACTTTCCCATTCAAACACTTCTGCCTATCCCCTCCATCGAAATTCTTGTGCACCAATTTCACTCAGAAATTTCACAAGTAAAGATTGAGCAGCCTCAGGTGAATTCCATGGGTAGTTTTATTAGCATGCCTAGGTCTTTTGGGTCAATTTTTCACTTAATGCGCCACCTGCTCTTGTTCCACTTTCTTGGGGAACTTGACCACAAAAATAGGGAATTTTCCTCCTGCAACAACTAGAAGTAGTTTGAGGATGCTGCCAAGTGTCAATGTGCTCTCAACCCAGCCTATTCCACCAAGTGACCAGTAGACACTCATTTACTAGCCTCCTTAAGCTGTTGTCTCATGTTTTATTTATTAATTAATAAAATATTTAGCAATTAAATACAATTATCCTTGACCCCACTTGGTCAATAATTACAAAATTTATAATAAAATTAAAATATAATCTCTCCTAAAACATAAAATGTTTTTGCAATTTGGGGTATGTGACACCAACACCCACTCATGCGGAGTGCGCACCGTGGAATCCTCCTCTAGTCTAGTCCTTTCATTGAATGGATCCATAGCACAATCAATGAAGGTGAGCAAATCATGGTCCTCATACTTCATATTGAGTAAACACGGTGCGATATCAAAAGTGCACTTCATTCCTTTGGAATTGTGGCCATCTTGATGGGGTATCTCTGATTCTTTATGGGCTTCTGTTCCTTGGAACCAGCTTTATGTGAGGGAACATACCAAAGGATGTCTGCTACTATCACCCCTACCCTTGTCATGGAGGCCTCAACTGCCTCCATATCCATTCTTAGCGAACTCCTGGTGTGTATCTTCTTCTGCTATGGAGACTTGGGCCGATTGGCCCCTCTCTTCTTCCTTGTGTCTAGCGACGAGCCCACTGACATAATTTCTACTTCTTCCTCAATTTGGACATCGACGACTATAGAATCCTTTGCACTCTCACTCAAAATATCTTTTGGCATGACCCTCTCCATTAGTCACAAGTGCTCTATAACTCAATCTAACTTAACCGAGAACTCACCCATTACTTTGCGATTGAACTCTATGACTCAATCTCTGCAATTCATTCTTGACAGCTAAATTCTTCACAATGGTGATTTCAACCTATGAGCCTCTGATTCTTATCGTGCGGGGTAAACCGTGTGAATTATTTCCCAATCATGATGACCAAATCCTTCATTCATTTCCTGAATCTACCACTGATCCTCCTGATCTAATGGTCAAATCCATCATTAATGTGTGTCTTGTCCAAGAGAGCCACCGATTAACTGGTTTAACTACTGCATTTACTTCCGATTTGACTCTATTGCGTCATGGTTCCCTAATTATGACCTTGACTCCTCTACTTGCACAACCCCTTTCTTTGGGTGTGCCATCCTTTTAATTACCATCTAATGCAAACAAAGAAGATTTGTTTTCCATCTTGCGTAATGCCTCAAGCATCGTGCAACACCGGTCTCGTCCTGTAGGGATTCAGCCTGCTACCATTCACTAACTTCAGAAGCATTATACCATCTAGTTGTTGCAGTTGTATTGCACCTCCTTCAATAATGAAATTGATAATGTAAGGACCCAACCAATGCATTTGCAACTTACTTGTATGTTTGGCAAACTTGCTGTCATACAAAAACACCAGGTCTCCTTGCTGAAATTGTTTGTTCTCAATATGTCGATCATGTTAGGATTTATGTCGATCCTTTTCAATGAGCTGGTGAAATACTGGGACAAAATGGTATTCCTCTAGATGCATCAACTGATCTAGGAGTTCTTCCAATGCCACTTCATCATCCATTCTTGTCGCTGCTGCAATGCACAAACTTAGAACAATGTACTCCATCAGCATGATGACCTCCTGCCCATACACCAACTTGAATGGTGTCTACCCCATCAACCTTTTGCAGCTAGTGCAATACACCCATAATCCTGTTGGAATCTTCAAATCCAATTCATCATGCTTTGCGTTGAAAATATTCATGAGCGCATGCTCCAATACCTTATTGAATGCTTAAACTACCCATTTTCTTATAGATGATAGGGGGTACTCTTCTTATGTTGTATCTAAAGATCCTCTGTCAGCGCATTGACAATGCAATTGATGAAGCCTAATCGCTCATCAATATCTTTGGACAAATGAACCAAGTAACAACATTGTTAAATAGGATCCTTGCTGTCATTGCAGCGGTGCAATCCACAACTAGTGTAGCCTCCTCCAACCTTTTCAAATAATCCATCGCCATTATGATACACCGTGCACTATTTCTCTTTCCTGGTGGGTTGATTGGTCCCATAAAATCCAGTGCCCATTTATCAAATGGTTGCAATGTAACCTGAGTTACTAGCAACATCTCATCCCTCCATGATGGTTTCCCAGTCCTTTGACAAACATCGCAAGTCCTTGCATAGTCTACCACATCCCAATTGAGAGTTGGCCACCAAAGGCCTACGCGAAGTACCTTCCTGGAAGTAGCGTGACCTCTGTAGTGTCCACCTGCAACTCCTGCACATGCTTCCACTAAGACCTTTTCCTATTCATGTGGTGGGACACAATGCCGCAAGATCTCGTCAGGTCTCATCTTATAGAGTTATCCAGCAACCAGTTGGAAATTTGTGGCTCAAACGACCAAATGATTCTTCTGATTTGCAGTGAGCCCTTTTGATGTTGTTCCCGTCACCAAAAACTAGACTATTTTCTCATAATAATCATCAACCATTCAAACTCTAAATAGTTGCGCATTAGGTAACCCATCTTCAATGTTCATCGGTTCTTCACCTATCACAATTCATGACAAATGGTCAGGGCCTGCATTCAAGTGACCTGGCTTCATAATTATCCCAAAATCAAAATCTTGTAAGAGAAGTAGCCAATGACATATCTTTCCCCCAAAAATAGGCTTATTCACCATGTATTTCAAAGTAGAGTGATCGGTGAACATTTTTAAATGACCTCTCAACGAGTAGTGCCAAAACTTTTGCAATGAATAAACCATTTCCAAATCCTCTCTCTCTCTCTGTTGTGGTATAATTCTTCTCTGTAGATGATAACTTGTGACTAGAAAAAGAAATTGGGTGATCAATATATCCTTCTCTAGATTTCTCCAACACCACTCCTAGCACAATTGGTGACGCATCAAAGTGAACATGGAACTCCTTCGTCCAATCAAGAAAAAACAACATTGGTGTTGTAGCCATCTTCGTCTTCAATGTGTCCAAGCTTCCTTGACAGTCATGGTTCCATTCAATATGGGAATCCTTTTTCAACAGCTTTTCCATGGGTGTTGTCATCGCGTGATATCCTCAAATAAACTTGATATAGTATCCCATATGGCCTAATGTCGCTCTAAGTTGCTTCACATTTGTAGGTGGCGACAAGTTAAGAATCAACACAATCTTGGCTGGTTCAACCAGAAACCCTTCCTTGCAAACAATGTGCCCCAACAACATCCCAAAAGGAGCACAAAAATGCACTTATTTGAATTCAACGTGATTTGTTGTTGTCAACACCGCTCCAACATCAGTCGCAGGTTTTCCTGATGGTCCTTAACCAATCCATACACCGTACAATCATCCATGTATACCGCAAAGAAATTCCACATAAAATATTTGAAAACATCGATTACAATCCTGGAAAATATCGCAGGTGCATTCTTTAGTCCAAATGGCATCACAGTGTACTGAAAACATCCCCATTCAGTAAGAAAAGTTGTCTTATGTCGATCCTCTTTTGCAATCTTAATCCAGTGATATCCAAAAAATCCATCCATGAATGAATAGATCTGTTGATCACCCACTTCTTCCAGTACGTCATCGGTAAATGGTGTCGAAAAGGGATCATGCAGGAATGCATCATTCAACTTTCTAAGGTCAACACAAATCCGAACCTCACCTATCTTATTATCTTGTACCACCATAGGACTGATCCATTTTGATTCCTCAATTGGTTCTATTATTCCAGCATCCAACATTCTGTCGATCTCATCCTTCGCCCTCTCTTTGTATCACGAGATTTGCATATGGCTTCAGAGGGATCTTCATCACTCCCAAATCTCCTAGTATCCCCTTTATTTCAGAAAACTTTGTTGGAAAAAAATCGTGGAACTCATGCAACAGATCAACGATCTTTGCCATTTTTTCTTCATCCCAATAGTCCCCAATATTCATGAACTTCAGTTTCTCCTTTGTTCCAATGTTTACCTTCCAAATATTCAATGGTTGATTAAATTTATCTATCCATATCTCAAGTGCCACGACATCCCGACTTCCTTCTATCTCTGGAATGTTGATGTTGCTTGGATCATCACCATCATGAGGACCTCCTGTCACATTGTAGAAATCCATCGTCGATTGCATCACCAATGCTTCATGTGGATCCACTGGATATGTGACTGGTACTACCTTCAGAAAAACATTGCAGATATGCTATAGTGCACTATGAATGACTGGATATGAATCCATAAAACTGAAGGCATGACTAAAACAGATTGACAACTCTTCCCATGTCATGATCTCTCTGCACAACCCAGTTGATACATACCACTGTCATGGCATTTCATCCAACGTGTGCACAAAATCATGCACCCACTCATCCTTGGGTCATGATACCTAGATGGCCTAACATGCAATCAGATGACCATCGGGATCATTCCTCCCATCATACTTCTCGGCTTGGTAGCATTCTATTGCACCAAAGTGAACCTCCATCAACCTACGACACTGCGACCACCCATTGATCGACTTCTTATGGGTTTCCCACCAACATGCGAGAGTAGCCTTCAATGCTTCATCCAACACCAACAACCTCTGTGGTTCTGAAACCCTATCTTCGAACTTAACTAGAAATTCAAGTGAATTAGGTAGTCCTTCATATACTCACAACTCAACAATCTCTGTTGTGACTCAGCACAACGAATGAGTAATCAGGACACACTTCTGAATTGAAACCTCATGCATTCGATTCTGCCAATTCTCCATGGCATCATCAGTGTCTGGAGATGGATATCTAGAGCTTTGTCAGCCTAGTTCTCCGTCAACATTCGGATCTATGTAATCTTCTGAGATGTTGTACATGTGATCTCATCCTCTGACAACTTCTTCCTTCACTGGTTCAACATACCTTCTTCTTTCATTTGGATCCATCGAGGCTATGACCCTGATATCATGCTTTTCGAAGTTCATCACATGTTGCTTGAAATTAATCACCACCAAGTTGTCATTAGCCCATCCAATCCCCAACAACGTGGTATATGAGCCTCCGTCATCAACAACCTCAATAACATAGAAGTCCGCATAAGTCTTCATTCCTTCAACTTCCACTGTATAATGCAGAACTCACCCAATCAGTGTTACTCTGGCTTGGTTAGCCACTCGCAGCTATATAGGGGACCAAACCAACTATGGTCTCCCCATCCTTCCCCATCTCTACTTTGTCAGAATGTTGACATTCGAGCCTAGATCCAGAATGACTGAATGTACCTCATAATCCCCAATCTGAATATTCATTCCCATTTCTTTCCTGATCTTTTTCTTGTGCAAGGAATTCATAGCAGACTGGAATTCCATCCCTTCTTTGGATGATGTAATAGACTCATGATCTCAGTGAGCACATTGGGATATTTTTCCAATGACAGACAACTTTCAAATAAATTCTGCAAGGTACCATGCTGTTGCGATGGGCTTGCTACCAAAGTTGAACAAAAACAGGTGGCATTTCATAAAGAGGACACTTACCCGAATCTCTTCTTATCACACTGCATGATTCAAAGAATGCATCCCTCTCAGTGTCAATATCAAACTACACCTTCTTCTTTCTGGCCAACTGGATTTGTAGAATTGGTCCATCATCTCCCATCATCGCACCTCCGCAGGTAATGGCAACAATGTCAACATCCTGCATTCTTGGTTCTGCTGAGATCTTTGCAACTGTTGGTCGTTGGTTTTGGTTCGATGGTAGATTCACTAGTTGGTTCACATTCTGATTTCCATTTTGGTTCTGATTCTAATTCTGGTTTTGGTCCTGGTTTTGTAACTGAGGAACGTTCCTTGCTTGCCACTTCATGATTAACTGCAGAGAGTTATCAATAGTGTGATATGCAGTGATACAATAAGTACATTGTGCTTGTAAGTCTGGGAAATATCTCTAATAATGACCTAGTACTCCACAATTATAACATTGCATAGGTTCTCGATCTTGTCCTCCTCAGAATCCTCCTTGTTGCTGATACTACAGCGAGGGATTTAACTACGATTGTGCATACTACGGTTATGTGTATTGTAGTTGAGTATACTGCGACTGTTGCATGGCATAGTGCATTTGGTTGTACTATGGTGGTGGTGGAGCAAACTTTGGTTGTGGCACAAACTGTGGTTGCGGTTACGGCTGTGGTACAAATTGTGGCTGCGGCATGGTTTTAACACTTGTGGCTACTACTGTGGTTGTACTGTTCAATGGTCTTCTCCCTTCACATAGTACATTACATCCATCGTCCTTTCCTGAAGCAAATCATATGTTCAACAGTCTTTATCTTCATGCCCAATAGATCGACAAAATGTGTAATACAAATTCTTCAGTTGTGTGACCATCTTCTGCATAAAGACACAATCCTTGTGTCGATGTCCATCAACTTGCAGACATGGCACCATGGCATGCCTCTATGACTCAATGGATCTGGATCTCCCAATAATAGATAATTTCGAAAGTCTAGGCACTAATCCTTATTATGTCCTTCTGCATGACATTGAGTACACCATATTTCTTCATGGTGCTCCCTTCCCTTCTTAATGTCTTTCAATTGGATAGTTAGGTTCTCCAATTAGGATTGAATCTGATTCATACCAACTGGTGAAGCTTCCAACTTCATCGTGATCTCTAGAGCCTCGCTCTGAGTCACAATATTTTGTTGCACCAAATGTAGCCTAATATGAAGTACTAACGCCACGTTGAACAATTCCTAGTGATGTACATCAATCATTCCAAAGCTTACTTTTTCCATCAGTGTCTGGAATTGTTGATCAACATCCCAAATAGTCTCATTTGTATATATCATGATCTCCTTCAACTTTGTGATATATTGCGCTTCAGACTTAGGCTTTCTAAATTCTTCGATTAATCCTTTTCTAATATCACCCAGAGTCTTCGCTGGAGTCCCTGTAGGAACTTGTGTAAACTTCATGTACTAGTACAATGCGCGACCTTGAAAGGTTGTCGCCAACTGAACCTTCTTAACATCATCATCTAGGACTTCCTTGACAATCTACACTACTTCACATAAAAACCAGTGTTGCTCGGGATATTCAGTCCCGTTTCCCTGAAACGGAGGTAATTTTGCATCATCACCCACCGTTCTAGGTCTTATTCCTACGTTTGTTGATCCACTACTATTAAAGTGTTGATGACATGTCATACAATGTGGTGTTGAGCTAGTCTTTCTTATTGAGTGTGGCGCAGTGCACAGAGGTGTGGTTAGGTTGTTGCTCTGGGTTGGTATTTCCTTGGGTTCGGGTGTAGCGTGGTCGTCTCCTTCATCACTGTAGGGTCGCTTCGTCCCTTGTGATCTTCTCTCGTAGTCTCTTTTCTCGGTCGCAACATGACGCTCTCCTTTCCTCTGCCTCTTCTCTTGCCAAAACCTTACTCCACTTCATAGAATACCACTTCCTTCCTCGACTTCCCTCACATTCTTGGTGTAACTTCTATCCATCTACCCTATATCATTCCATCCAACCCTCATCGTCGCAATACCTACAACCTTCGCACACCAAGGCTCTACTCGTCGGAGTTCATCTTCAACATTTGTTTTTCGAAGATGAGCATCTTAATTGACAATTGCAAAGATAATGGAAACCTAACTCTTGGTCCATTGAATAATTCCCTCTCTACGTTGTTGTAATATTTGATTGTGTCAACCATGAACTCAATGATGTATCCCTCCAAGATGTTGTCAAGACAAACTTTGACATCCTTCGATGCCCTGTTGTTTACCTCTTGAAGCTGTTGGATCAATTCTAGGGTCTATCAAGTTTGTTCGCCTCCTTGAAAACTTGTCTTTCGATAGGTCAACTGTGCCAACCATTCATATAAGATGATCAAGAAATCAAAAAATAGGTACTCTTGTAGATCAAAATACAAGTACCTCCCCAACCATTGTCTGTTGTCAATCCAGGGTTCTGATTCTCTTCTGCTGCAAATTCCCATGCCTTCTAGTCGAACCAATATTGAATCTCTAGTATTCTCAAATTCCACAACATGTCCTCCTTCTCCTTCACACTACGGTCCCAACAACATAACCATTTGTTAACACAGATCCATCGACAAGGGTTCATTTGCTATCAAAAGCCTTAACGTAGCGAAATCCCTGAGCACCAAACCAGATAGATTTTATGCTATCCAACAACACCTATGGAGTAGATGAGTTCTCACCCGATATGTTCAAGAGAGAACTATCAGAACCATGTTTCCGCAATAGGAATGAGGGATTTGAACATCTATTGTTCTACTATCACAACATTACTTCACAGATCCAAGCATTGATTCATAAATTCACAAATCCATACCATAATTTCATCAGATCACATTAGCGTAATCATATCGTAGCATAAGTATTGATGCATAAAAATATCCATCAATATAACACCATTCAAAACATGAAAGCATCGCATCATTCAGATATATTACAGTGTTCATCCTCATGACATCGTAGGAAAAAAGGAATAATGGGAAGAAGTAAAAAGACACAGTGTTTCCCTCAAATCTTCGTCATGTCATATTAACTTTGCATCAAAACATAGGTTCTCAAAACAGTTCCACAATTTGGATCTCACATCAAAGACAGATTCACAGATGCTCAAAAGTTCTCCATAGGTTGATCCTAAGATAGAAAAAAGACTAATCTCAAGATAATCCAGAGCCCTTCAGCATTACAATCCTAGATCTATTTATAGGCTTGCACCTTTTACAATGCGGTCCACTTAAGTCAACTTCCTAACTATTTGGACCAAATTCGACAAAATAACAACCAAAATCTACAAAATATGACCACAATATCCCAAATGTGACCAAACTTCCTTGCGTACCATATTAATAATTGAACAACCTTGATATAGAATTTACAATAGCATACAAGAGAAGTGATGTTTCTAAACACTTTTATTTTCTATAAAATATTTGGATGTTGCATATGTTACACATTTCTTCATAACCTTGAGTGTACATCTTTTCTTCTTTTTAACTTAGAATTTATAATAGCATACAAGAGAAATGATGTTTCTAAACACTCTTAACTTCTATAAAATATTTGGATGTTGCATATGATACACATTTCTTCATAACCTTGAGTGTACATCTTTTCTTCTTTTTAACTTCATACTTAACGATGCTTTCAAACTTTTATCGATAGATATTTACTATTTCGGGCTCTTCTCAACAAAAGGGTAAGAAGCACAACTTGCAACACCTACATAGAAACAATTCAAAATTGTGTTATCATATTTCCCTCTAGTGTGCAAAGCCTCTAAAGATGTAGATTCATTAACAAAAAATAAATTATATGAACATAAAACATAATAAACTCACCACACATGTTCTTCCCCATATCCACCTTGATGTATCCTCCACCACCCCAACACCCCAGCTATTTCCCAGGAATTCTTGATTGTCCATATAGACTTCCCTCCTAGCTAACACCATACTCAATAGACAAAAAAACATGGTTTCCATCCTACAAATTAATTTCATACCCACATTAATACTTTTGCATATAGTGGCCTCACAAAAATTTCATAAATCCTAACAAGGCACTTAGTTTGAAATTTTTGTACCCAAAAACAATATAGAGTTTTATGACTCGAACGTCCTTAACTTAGGTCCAACGTTTCACATAATTAATGTAGACTTAACCAACGAGGTAAAATAATACCATCCTTGTTGATTGTATTATACTTTGAAGTTTGGATGCTTCAATAAGAAGAACCAAACAATTAGTTCCAACAAATTTATTTTTTTTCTAAATTTGAATTTAGAACTACATTTTTTATAGTAAAATAGTTTTAAAAAAAAAAAATTATTGCACTAATAGAAGAGAGGTTCCTTTACAGCCTAGGTGGGAGAGAATTCTGGGTGGAAAAGGTTACTTAAAAATTTGAAAAAATATTGGCCTTCCACATTTATCTAAAAAACATATAGAAAAAAAAATCACATTACTAACTGAACCTCAAAGTTTATAGGTTTACACCTGATTTTTTATTTTATTTTATTTCAATATGTAATAGATATGAGGTTAAGATTGCTCTATGTTAGTAGACTTATTTGTAAAAGAAGAATTCATGAATAACTTAAATTCCACACTGGAAAGGCTAACTAGATCCATGTCATATTTGAGTTCATCTTTTACCCCTAGACATCATTAGTCCAACATAAAATTCATTTATTTTAGCTGTGTGTTAATAGGAATAGTTGCATATATTACCAAAATAGAGATTTTTCGAAAAAATGTAAAGCAAAGCTACATTCTCAGCAATGAAATGGATTAGTTTCATATATCAACAAAATAGGCAGTTTCCAACAAAATGCAAAGCAAAGTGACATTCTTAGCAATAAAGGAAAAATAAACTAGAAGTTTTTCATGCCAAGAATAAAGATTAGTAAGAAGTACATAAATTTGTCTTTCTCTATTTAGAATCTAGTTTCTATAACTTAAGTACATTGTCTTTATTATGGCCTACTTTGTAAATAGTATATGATAGCGTAAGTTTGAACTTTCAACTTTGAAGCGTGAACCTACCTTTGAACTATTGACTATATATTACAACTCTTTTGATCGGTTTTTTTGTAAGTAAGAGAGCGATCATTGTATTAACATTAGAAAAAAAGTTACAATCATAGATCCTTAAGTCAACCTGGAACCAAGATCATTACACAGACTATCCCATCCAAAATATGTCCAAGGAACATTCCAATAATAGCCCCACAGTATCAGTATTACATTATGGGCATACAAAAGGAGATATGACCACCTTTCACTATCCCTATCTGACCATAATCAATATTTTCTGCAAGCCAGGCAATGTCTAAAATCTACTAAAAACATAACTATCAACCAAATGAAAAGTAAAAACACAGGTAGGCCAATGCTGATATACAACATACTATAAAACCACAGAGCTTACACCACCATAGTAAGACATAAGGGATGTTCCCCCTTCCAGCTGGGTGAGACTCCTCCCTCGTTGGTTGTGTGAGAGGTTGCACAGGTGGAGATGGAGGAATCAAAACACCAAACCTCTTTAGAAGGAGATCGAATTTGAATTTCAGCTGCTTGAGGTTGGAATTTACATCATCACACCATTGGTCCATATAACCAACCTTATCCTCCCCCGTTGCTTTGTCCAAGTAGCCTGATCGATGAGATTCTTCATTATCCAAAACAATGACATTGTTTTCTTGTATTGACTTGCTTTACCAACAGAATTCCCTAGGTCAAGAATCCACTCCTCCACCTTGCATCATTCTTCTTGCAAAATATTCTTATCAAATTATTCCCACAAATGCTGCTCAGATTGATTGACCCATTGTTGAATCTCCCTACGAAGTTCCAGCTCATACATTCGGGCCTCCCATGATGCTTTGCGCTAATCTCGCATACCCTAATCAAATTCATCCTCTTGGCTAGCTATGCACTTTCCCTTCCCCTTACAACAATTTGAACTCATATTTCTTCGTTGACTCAAAGACCTCTCAGAGAACCAAACCGTCCTAGTTCCTAGAATGATGATTAAAGAAACATCACCATTCAGATAGTTAGTGATGCAATTATCCAGAAACCTAGTCATATTAAATAGTAGTTTCCCACACTAGGAAAACACTTCCTCACTAAATTCCATGATGGAACAGGTACATTCCTTGGTTCGAGTATCGTTACTCCTACACATAACTCCCATATTTCCCCTTTGAACATTCATGCCTCCTCCACCTTGAAAATATGGTGAATGGAATTTGGCATGGTGCGAGATTAAATAACAACTATTGTTCACATGGCCACCCACTCTTTTCCTCATAAACCACGTTCCATTATGTGAATTCCAGGCCCACCCGTTGTCCTGTTTGGTTTCGATCATGATTACCCGGCATGTCTTGGGTTGCGATATTTTCACATCTGGCACGTACAGTTGCATCCATCACCTCTCGCCAATCCTTTTCCTTAACACCTCAACGGGTCTCCGTACCCCAGTTTGCCAACTAACTAACCACCTTATTTCCTTGGTGGCGACATGGTTGAAGTTTGTTTCCATCCCTTCAAGCAAGACTCCCTACAGGGTGTCCACCCTTTCTTACAGTCACCATGATCGGGCCACCTTGGTACTTTGAGGGCCATTTTGGAGTTTTATAGCCATTTGGATAACCACTTTTGAGTCTCCTTCAATGATATTTGGAACCCAAGCATTTTCCTTGAGCATGTCAATGCCTTGAAAAATGCCTTCAATTTCTGCCACGTTGTTTGTCTCCCAACCAATGAAGCTGAAACCAAAACCCCGCATTTCTCCTCTGCAATCCCAAACAATGAATCCATGACCCACCGAGCCAGGATTTCCCTTTGAAGCACCATCGAAATTGAGTTTAAACACACCCTCATGGGGACGTTTCCATTGGTCTGCACTTTGTATCTCTTTGGCCTGTCTTTTCCTGATTGTAGTTGTTTGTGTAGTGCGAGTCATACCCCACTTTTTGAGGATAATTGTTTCTGAAGCATTGGCCTCCCAATCTATATCACTCCAAGCCTCTGTGTTGATTGTTTCATGGAGTTTAGCTAAAATGGATTCCCAAATTTTTTTGGCAGGAGAAGATTTCCCTTGGAAAGTACTCAAGTTATTCTCCCTCCAAACTTCCCATAGCACAAAGTGGGGAAATAGGTCCCAAATGTGATTCAAGATGGAATTAGAGAATTGGTTTCTGGACCATTCACTGATAGTCTTGTCCGGGTGTTTTCTGATCCTATCTGATTTTTGAAATACTTCGGCCACCAGATCCTAGATGGTCGAGGTGAATTCACAAGAGTCCAGAATATGGATGGTTGTATCCTCTTCACTCTCACACAAACAACATCGGTAAGTTACAACCATCCCTCAATTCATGAGGTTTTATCCAGTTAAGATTTTGTTCTTCATAACAAGCCAAATGAAATTTGAAATGTTGGGCCACAATTTCTTCTTCCAAAGATTTTCCCATTTGTTGTCTATGGGAGGATCATTAGCTTTAATCATGATATCGTAGTCTTCTTTGATTTTGAAGGATCCTGTTGGGCTATAGCCCCATCTTAGCTTGTCATTTCCCCGGTAATTTCTTATCCTTATTTTTTCCAAGGTTTCTATTAGTCTATTAACCTCCTCTCCCGAGATAAGGAGTTCCCACTAGTCCTTGTCATCCCAAGTCTGAAAGTCCTAATATCCAGTCTGATGTTTCCAGATATCACTAACTAATATCAGACCTTGGTGATACAAACATCCTTAATCTGTTGGAAGTATCACTCACAGCCCAATGGGGGAAGCTATTTCCAGTAGTCCTCTCAAACCTTGGCAGTCTGGCCATACATGACCTCCCAGAAGCTATGATCATAAACTAAATGTCTCCACTTCCAAGATGTGCACCATATATGCAAACCCAATTTATCTTTGGAGAAGCGTATAAGGTCATTTTTTCCCACCCCTCTGTATATTTGATATGCCATACCTCCACCCACGATTCATGATCCTGGGTTACCCATTACCACCAAAGTTTGGCTCCACTAACAATGCTAGATTTCTTTGGATCTCTGAGACTAAGACCACCCTAGGGTTTGGGGGTGAAGATCATTTCCCAACTTATTGGGCCCATTTCCGCATGTCATTGTTCCCACTCATTGTTTCCACTCCATAGGAAATACCTTTTTAGATGACGGATATCTTTCAAAATCATTTTTAGAGCCGCCAAGGTAGATAATATGTAAGAAGGCACTGCTTGGAGAATGTAATTCACCAACACCAATCTACTTGTGAAATTGAGGGGCCTCAGGGTCCAATTCGTCAAACGGTTTTTCATTTTATCAAGGAGGTATGTCCAAGAGCCTTTTTTCCCAGGAAATTCATAAGTGGAGTGCCTAGATATTTGGATGGAAGGGAGCTCTCCTGGAATCCATTATCCTACAAATGTTTCATCATGACACCCTCAGAGTGTTGAAGAAAAAGACCTGATATTTCTGGTAATTGGTCTCCAAACCCGAGACTAGACCAAATTCCATCAAACACTTCTTAAACCTCCGGGATTCTTGGACTTAAGGGTATCCTGTGAGCATCGTGTCATCCATGAAATTGGTGGGTTTGTTTATCTACCTCAGGGTGGATTTTGAGCCCTATTATATTATCGTTATCCCTAGAGTCTGTGATAGACCTACCCAATCCCTCGGCCATTACAATAAAGAGAAAAGGGGATAAAGGATCCCCCTTCCCGATTCCCATCGAGGGTCTGAAGGTGCTAGATGGGACCCCATTAACCAGGATGGAAAATAAAGTAGAAGTCACTAGGATCATAATCAATTCAATCCAATCCCCTTGAAACCCAAAAGCTCAAAGCATACTCCTCATGCATTTCCAATTAAGCTTATCATAAGCCTTGGCTATATCTAGATTCACCAACATACAAGGCAATTTTTGAGACCTTATGGAGTAGAGTAATTCATGAACCAGGATGATACCATAAGTTATTTGTCTCCCTTCCACAAATCCTGATTGTTCAGGAGAAATAAGCCCCGAGAGAAGGGGTTTAACTCTATTTGCTATCACTTTGGTGATAATCTTATAAATCACATTACAAAGACTGATGGGCCTGAATTTACCTAGGGAGTCAACTCCTTCAGATTTTGGGATTAGACTGATCAAGGTGGTATTAAAGTCTAGAAGTGTCTGTTTGGATATCCTAGAGTCTTCCATAATTCTCCAGACTTCCAACTTGACGAGGTCCTAGAAATGGTCCAAAATGTTTATTGTGAAACCATCTAAACCTGGGGTTGTGCCTTCCTTCATTTGAAGCACCGCCTCCTCCACTTCATAAAGGGTTATAGACTTCATAAAGAGATCATTCTGTTCAGGGGATACTAAGGAAGGAATGAACTTTGTGATTTGATAAATATCATTTCTTCTATCCAATCTGGGATCCGACATTATCTCTGCAAAATAATTGTTCAGGGTCACTTCTATTTCTTCCCTTGCTTAAACTTGTTCGCCTCTCACTGTCTTTGAGGAGTAGATTTAATTTTGCATCCTATTTTGAATAAATGTGAGGTGAAAGAAATTTGTATTCCTTTCTCCCTCTTTCAGCCAGCGATTCCAGGATTTTTGTTTCCAAAGGATTTCCTCTTTAACTTTACTCGTTCCTCCAATCTTGCATAGAGATTTCGTTCTTCCATATTCAACTCTTGCATATATCTATCCGTCATCCCAATAGAGTGTATCTCCTGGATGTGAGATTCAATAATCAGCTTATCAATGAAGATATTTCCAAATTCCTCCCTATTCCATTTTTTTATTCTAGATTTCAGATCTTTTAGTTTCTGTTGAAACTTATACATGCTCGAGCCCCCCTCCTCACTTAGCTCTCCCCGCCAAGTTTTGACATTTTCATCGAACCCTAGGTGATCGATCCAGAACTTTTTGAATCTGAAAGGTTTTTTGAATTGGGATCCCAACCCACTCCACATCAATTCTACGAGTTAGTTACCGTAGCCAGCTCCTAAGAGGGTAGCTGAGTGAATTTCACTACCCATATCAATGATAGACTCTGAAACCAGGAACCTGTCGAGTCTAGAAGATATGTGGCTCTCACCCAACCTTTTGTTATTCCAAGTGAACCAACCTTCCTGTGGAGTGATGTCAACCAAAGTTAGTTCCTCAATGGTGTCATGAAAAGTCGTGCACTCTTCGTTCAACCTACGTTGGCCCCCTTTCTTCTCTTCCAAAGAAGTAATGATATTGAAATCACCCCCAACTACCCAATGACCATTGGACCTATGTTCACTAACCTTTCGAAGGGATTTGATGAAGTCTCTTTTTTCCCCAAATTTGTGGAGTCCATATACATTCGTGAGCATGCCCTCCATTGGAAACCCAACCACCTTGAAGTCAACAAATAAGAAGCATCTGATTACCTAGAAGCCTCCCAAACTAACCCTAGCAGGGTCCCATATGATACCCAGATCTCCTGCATAGCCTCTGGAATAAATTCCCATTCCTTCACTTCCCTTCCAAATTTTCTTGCTCAATTCCTCAATCTTAATTGTTGAACACTTAGTTTCTTGAAGGGAAAAATTGTCAGATTTTGTCTCTTGGTCTTTTTACTTAGTATTTTTACCTTTCGGGGGCTGTTCAAGACCTTAATATTCTAGGATAAAGTATTCATTGAGAAATTATAGGCCTAAATCCACCTTGATTGTCAGGTACTTTCCTGACTCAACTAACCTCCTACCTGCCTCTACAACTCTCGGTTTGTTTGATTTTCATCCAGATTTCTTGGTTGGTTCCTTGAATTTCCTTTTCATCTCCTTATGGGATCCCGGACTTATCCAAAGTTCATTTGAGGCTCTGGCATGGAGGATAGCTTCGTTCAACATCATTAATTTCTCTTGCGGAACATAGCCCTTCCCCATGTTTGCACAAGCCTTCTCAATCCCCTTCAGATCTAGGTCTCTGATATCCATATCCTCTGATTCTTCTCCTATCTCGCGATCTTCTCCAGTCTGCTTTCCTTGAGACAATTAGTGTTCCATATGGGAATCCTTTTCCACTGTCTCCTGGGGGGATTTGTTTTGTTTTTCGTCCCCTGTATTTTTTCCTTCATTTCTCTCCGTGAGATCTTCCAAGATCTCAAATTTGTTGGATACAATTCGCTTCTTGTGAATGTCTTGGTTTTCCTGCTTCCTACCTCCTCTTTTCCTCAATAGGACCCTAGTAAATCCTCAATCCTTTTGTTCCTCCTACTTCCCCACGTTGGTCTTTGGGTTATTCATGGGGAAGTCCCTAAATATATTCCCGTATTCATGACATCTTCAACAATGGAAGGGGATCTGCTAATAATCTAGGATTTGAACCCAATCTTCATCCTCCCATGTCATTCAGATCACTTCTGGTAGTTCTTTTGACATATCCATGTAAACAATGATCCTTAGATATGTCATATACCATTGTACCTGGGATTGTCCTTATATTTTGATGAATTTTCCCAGTGAATTCCCCATATCTTCCAGTATTTATGGATCCCAATACTCGCCTAGCAAGGAATACGGAAAAACCTTCTCCTTCCAGGGTCATAAGAAGAGGCCTGCATAATAGGAAAAATATGCCCCCCCATCCAGGACCCTGTTCCTATCTTCGAGATTAATGAAAGAAATGGTAAAAAAACCTTTGGATCCCAATTAGAGGTCGTAATTCCCCTTTGGTTTCCATGACGAGTTAATCCACCAAACTATGGTTTTTTCTGACGGCTGTAGACCCACAAACTTGCCAATAAGAACACGATCCCGCATAAACTAGATCTTTTCCCTGATCTTGGACGATCTTACCTACATGGTTGGAATCAAGGCCGCTTTAGTCATGCACTACCCTGGCTTCCAAACCACCGATTTCTCAACCTTATTCATATCCAGGTCAATCCAAAAATCCTCGATCCTTAAGCCAATTGAATCAGGAACTCCGGAGGCTCCCTCGCCTCCCCCGTTACATTCTGCCATGCTTCTGTCAGGCCTCCTCCCTCCAAGGAACCCCAACTAAACCTTCCACCTTTGAGTTCTTTGTTTCCCTTCGATCTAGCCCTCCTAGTGCCTAATCAACCTCTCTCCACAATTATTTTGATCATGGACATGATGCTCTATTCCATTTCATGGTTGATGTTATATATTACAGTGTTTTCATGACATATGTCATCTATTGAAACTTGAAGGTTGATGTTATGGTTGATCATTTGATGACAATATTATAAATATTCGAATTTTTTATAATTGAAGTTATATGTCTACTAAATGGTTGAAACTTCAATGATAAACATTTATCCAATAGTTAAATCTATTTTTTTCATGTTTTTTTGCAACTAATTTGTCATTCTGCATGTTTGTTTTATTATATATACATCAAAATGTATTAAAATATATTATAAAAAAGGCACTATGGAACACTCCACTTCAGGAAGCTTTTGAAAATTGACGCTTCCCCCTTCCATTTTGTGTTCATTCCCAACAACATAGAACACATTATTAGTGGAAATAGTTTAGAAACTACATGTCAATCCTAAGATTATTGTAAGTGACAGAGATCCAATTTTCACTATTAATTTTGAACTGACTTGTTTTATTGTTTGGGTGCTCAAGTAGCCCATGGCCTCTTATCACTCCCAATCTAATGGGAAATTGAAATTGTAAATACATGTCTAGCAAATTATCTTCATTTCTTTGCATCCAATAAACAATGAAAATGGGTCGAATGGTTACCATTAGAAAAATAATGGTACAACATTTCCTACCATACTTATTCCAAAATGTCCCCATTTATGGTACTTAGTGGGTGCCCTCCTCACATCTCCTTTAAGAGGGTAATCCAAGGTTCAAATGGCAGAGGACCACATCCAACACCAACAAGAGATTATCCAGTTAGAGGACAAGTCATCCTCTAGAATATATTTCAGGCTATTGACATTCTATATAACCAATTAAAGAAAATGTGACAGTCATTCAATGTACTTCTATCATAATTATTTCTAACAAAACCACCCAAGGAACTTGACGGAGAAATTATGCGATCCTTCTTCCAAAATGTCCCCATTTATGGTACTTAGTGGGTGACCTCCTTCATCCATCAGATCACCTTTAAGAGGGGAACCCAAGATTCAAATGATGGAGGACCACTTCCAACACCACCTAGAGGTTATCCATTTAAAGGACAAGTCATCATCTAGAATATCTTTCAAGATATTGCCATTATATATAACCAGTTAAAGAAAATGTGGCAGTCATTCAATGTACTTCTATCATAATTATTTTTAACAAAACCACCCAAGGAGTGTGATGGAGAAATTTTGTGAGCTACTATCCAAAGACAGATAGGGTAGGATGGTAACAAGAAAGTTTCCAATGATCATATGAATCCAACATGATAGATAATGGATCCTAACAATTAGTGAGGATATATCTGACCATGAGTTTGAACAAGACATGAATTCAAATAATGAGATTGGCTCGATCGCAATTTGTCTATCCTTTTGTGTCTTTGTTGATTGTATGCATACACTTGAGGTATGCATGAAAGGGCCAACTAATTTGGGCATATGTGAGGACTCATGTATCCTATATAGATGTATGAGGCATGGCATCAATCTACAACAAGATTGGCATTAATGTGATAAATGACCTTTTGATCTAACATAATTATTAAGTTTGAGTTTGAGTAGATGATAAAGAGTCTCACTTTCGAAATTACTTGAACCTTGCAAACTAAGGTAATTTTCGAGTTAATCCATGGACTATCATTTCTGAAAATTCATATGATCTACCCATATGCTGAAATTTAGTTTGAATTCCCCTTGTGTCAGGATTTTCGCAAATTCGATCTTTATATCTATATTATGCATTTTTTGTTGAAGTTTGTTGGAATAGAATTTTCAAATACTAAATCGCATTGTCCAACTCATCCGTAAAAATATCATCGTTAGACATCGAGTTCAACTCGTCCTTTGGCATGCCCATTTCCTTGTTACAAACCCTCGTTTTCAACTTTTCAGAAATGACAGCAGCCATGAGTTTATTGTTGCCAATATGTGAATCATATTTCTTTATTTTACTGGAACCCAAGAATCTCTTGTAATTGAATCTTCTAAAAGGACCTAGCAGCAGAATGCAGCAATGAACACAATATTTGAGAGAGTACAGTCAACAACAACCTTATGAACGTTCTTTAACTCTTCTCAGGGTTTCTAGACTGTTACAACTTGGAGGTCTGAGGTTCGAAGCTAATGCCTTAAGCTCTTCAAGGCTGTGATGTGAAAACCCTTGGCTTTTGACAGAATTGGTGGTTATTTAAATGAAATCTTCGTCAAGGAACTGAAGAAATCAAATCAGTGGAGGGGATGGTCAAGCCAAGAACAAACATGCCAGAACAATGCAAATCTAACAAAACCCCAGTTCTAGTTACCAATACTTTACCGATAAGTTATATCTTGTTTCCGAACATAACTTTTATTCTTGACTTTCTATCATCGCCAATGGAGATCAACTGGGGAAAACTCCAAAGACATACCTTTGCTTGAGGCAATCAATTTCAACATTCCAATAAGAATCCATCATATCAGGAATCCGTATATGATTGAGGAAAATGTGACAAATTTGTGGTCCGAAATCGCAACCATTCAGTGATAATTACCATAAAACTAAACTATTTCAATCCATAAAACGATAAAAACAAAATACTAAGAAAAACAAATTGCAAAGAGTTCATAGTTGGTAACTGCAAAGAAGTGATCAAAATTCCAAATCTAATGCAGTTCAGTGATTTTCCCATAAACCCAAAAATATTAGTTTCCTAACTAGTAACTTAAGGAAATGAAGAACAGAAGTTCAAACACACCCAAATAGCAAGCTGACAAATAGAAATCGAAGATCTCTAGTCCATCCATACAAAATGTGGTGAGATATATAGGGACAACCCACGTGTCAGGAAAGTAATAAGCATGAACTCTTCTACCTTAGACTTGACAAGCCTCGGCATGGCCTCTTAAGGTGCTCTTGAGTTGCATCTTGTGCACTCTTAATCACATGATGGAATGAGATCGCTCAACCAAATGTATTGGAATGCCATAAGGTTGGGTTTCTTCATGCCTTGTTGAAAAATCATAAGAACGATCCAAATTTGTCATATTGACAACAGCCTAAACAGCGTGAAACACCCAAATGTCAAATTTTGGATCATCTTAAGCAGAGCCTCATTCAAAAAATATGTCATAAGTTTATCTAGATATTTCTTCACCACATCTTTAAATTCCCTGTGAACCTCATAAGACATGTAGCTCGCAGTATCCTCGACAAAGAAGCTCACAGTTCAATAGTGTTGGACATTGGGTTCAACGCTCCCCATGAGTTTCGTGATATGGACTAATAGCCTCCCGAGATCCTAAATTTGGTGATTGTGGCGGAGATTAATACCTGCGGGTTTTGGTCTAATGACAATCGTGAGTCCAACCAATGGTGTCAGAGCAACAGGTCAAGGGTTCAAAACTCAATCGGCTTGCGTTGGTGGGAGATTGTTGGACATTGGGTTCAACACTCCCCATGAATTTCATGACATGGACTAATCGCCTCCCAAGATCCTAACTCTGACAATTATGGTGAAGATTAATACCTACGAGTTTTGGTCTAATAACAATCGTGAATCCAAAATATAGTAATCTTGAGCCACAAAGATCAGTCCTCTTCCCATCCATGGAACTCGCTCCTCCATGATGAAAAAACATGCAATATACATAAAAATATTATCGAATACGTTCGAGAAAATGTTGCACATAAGGGTGAGTGCACAAAGTTGAGGGTCTCTTTTGACGCGTTAGATGCAATAGAAAACTGAAAAAACAGACATCCATCAACTTGTATGGATATTTTGAGACACTTACAAAATGAATCTTGCGATTAGTAAAAAAAAGATGAATGACGTTTCCAAATATATAATTTTTTTATAATGAAAATGCTGTTAACTATCTAAATTTAGATATATTTTAACGGGAACATTTTATTTTTGGGACAAATTATAAGGTATATGTTTTTGTGGGTGCAGCCTCTGAGTGACTAAATGATGGAATAAACTTACAAAAACCGGTATACATATAGAGAACATATAGTACTAGTGCATGACTATTTTTCCAATAATAAAAATAATTTTTTTAATTCTTTTTAAAAATTATCTAATAGATCAAACCTCAAAAACGGTATGTCAATTGTGGGTGCATAGTTTGAATGTCTTAATACAATTATTTGGAAATGGTTATTTTATAGCATGTATAGGTCAGTGTTCTTTAGTGCACCATACATTTTTTTTAAATGGCTGAGAAACGAAAGAGATATGGACGAAACACTAACAGTGTGTTTTTTGAGTTGAGGAGTGATGACAGAAGATAAATAAGAAAAAATAGAAAAAATTATGTATTCTTTTTAAAATTTACATATTTGGAATCTACAAAAAAAACCATATCTGTTTCTAAAATTTCATAAAAAAATGGAGGTGTGCAGCATACTGTAACCAATGGCTAAACATGAGCATATTGAAAATTTGGATATAATGCTGAATTAGCCATGGTTTATCATACTCCAAGGCATAGACATGTTGAATCCGAAGCAGACACATAGGCATAAGAATTCCATGCAAGCATGGGTGGAGGCTCGACCTTATCATTTGGAAGGAATACATTTTCGAATTGAAGCAAAACAAGAGTGTGTTTTATTGAAGCAAAATGGGAGCGCGTTTTAGTGAAGCAAAATGAGAGCATGTTTTAGTGAATCACAACGTGTGTGTGCTCTTAAATACTACAATGAGTGTTTTTTTTGTTAATTATACCAATAATTTTATTATTTTATGTCCCCCCCCAACTCCCCTCTTCCCCCTA
>LPNX010972566.1:459676-509919 GCA_001517045.1 Pseudotsuga menziesii
TTCTTAATAATCCCCCATCCTCCTCTTCCTACCTCTAACTCCCCTCCTCCTCCTACCTCTCTCCCCCCCTCATCTTCATTACTAAACCCTTCTCCACTCTCTCTTACTCTCCAACCCCTGACACCTAGAAACCCCCTCCCCAACCCCTAACACCCACCCACATACACAAATTCATTGGTCTCCCCCCACCTCTAACCCCCCTCCTCCTCTTACCTCTAACACAACAGAAATTCAACCCAAAATCTGACACTTTGCATGTCTGAAATTCGACACTTCTATGTCGCATCTTCGACACATGCACTTTTTTTGCCGTTGGTGGCATAACGTCCAATATTCGATGTGATACCAAAGTCGATCGAAGATCCAACACAACCATGGTCACCGCCTATTCGACAGTTATTTGTTTCAAAGTGTCACTAAAAAATTGCAAAAGCCGTTGAATATCCGATGCCTACCAACACTTGAAGGGTCGGCCTTCCGACGAGCTGAAGTGTCGGAGTCATGGCAACGTCATCGATGTTTTTCTAGAAAGCGTCGAATATTCGACAAGAAAGGTGTTGGAGGTTCAAGAAAAGTGTTGGTTGACCGTCGGCTGAAGGTGTCAGATCTTTAACAAAAGCGTCGGAACACCGTCGGAAAAGCGATGCCTACTGACACTTGAAGGGTCGGCCTTCCGACGGGCTGAAGTGTTGGAGTCATGGCAACATCGTCGGTCTTTTTCCAAAAAGCCTTGAATATTCAATAGGAAAGGTGTCAGAGGTTCAACAAAAGTGTCGGTTGACCGTCGGCTGAAGGTGTCGTATCTTTAACAAAAGCGTTGGAACACTGTCGAAAAAGCGACGCTTGGTGGTAGATTTAACAAAAAAAAAATTGATAGGTTTCCATTTAGGAAGCGGTGTAGTGTAGTTCACTTAAACATATAGTAACAGTGGTAACATTTGAATGTCTTGAATGCACTAATCTTTTGTGGTTGGTCATAATGAGGAATGTATAAGTTGACGACTTCCAGAGTACTTACAGTTCTGCATCAAAGTTGAAACCACCAGGTGCAATCCCACCCTGAATAAAAGGTAAAGACATTCTGTAAGTTGGATTTTACAATTTTTATGACATTCATAAACATGAAAGCAATTAGAGAATTCTCTGGATAAAAATCAAGTAAAGGCTTACATTCTAACAGTCAAAATGATCAAAGTTGCTTCACTAATATCTGTGATAAATTGATCAGTATCCCAACCTAGACATGTTGAATACAAAATATAAAACATTAGCTCAGAAAGGGATGCGATCAATTCTTCGAAAGTGGAAACTTATAAATTCAATCAAATAAAACAAGACTATAAGCCCCATTACCTGTCTGGGCATCTCCAGTGTTTGCGTCAATATTACCAAACTTCCCCTGATTCATTCAGGGATGAAGCTCTTAGATGGTTTCACCACCTAGCACTAAATCTATTAGTCACTTCCAACAAATCATAGATGCCTTTGTTGGACACTTTGACATAGCTAGACCTATGATATTGGCATGAAACTTTTGTTCAACATAAAATAGAGGGATGATGAATCACTATTTCATTATTACTTCTGAATGTGGCCTCAAGTTGTTCCCTCATGAAAAACAAATATTGATTATTTTCAACTTGTTGAGCTCACAAATTCACTTAAACCACGAGTATGTCTTTACTTGCTTACAAAACATCCGAAGTGATAATAGAATGTCATAGAAAATTGCCTTGCATATATGAAGCTTTGGAGATTCAAGCTAGTCTAGACTTGCAACAATACCAAACACCTATTATTCGTGTAGATAAAAACATTAGCATAAGTGGAGATAGCATGGTTGAAACTTCAAACAGAGACAAACAGACGTGATACACCTCTTCTGACAGACAATGTTGATAATCTGTTTTCATTTACAGTTCTTTACCTGACAACTCTTATGACATATTAGTATGGTATGATTCTATATATCTTTTTCATTCTAGACCACACACTCTACCAGTGATCATTGAATTTTATGCATCAAAATAATATAATTAGTGTTTTAGATATGATATATTTTCACTCAACATGTCCAAATGAGTGATGATATAGAATCATTTTGTCAAACATATAAATAAAATGCATGCTCAAGTCCAAGTCAACCGAAGGACCAAAATGTAAAATATAAGTAGTTTGTGGATGCCCAATGGAGATATAAATCACTTGAGAAGAACTCAGGACATTATAAAGGATAGAAAAATAATTTAGTTGTCAATTAAAGATAAGGGCCAAAGAGAAGTTTTGTTATTTACAAAGAACTTCATAAATGCAATAAAGGATACCAAGGAGTGTTATGAAATGGTGCAAATAAGAGTCTTAGATCGCATAAAGTCCAATAATGTTGAAAAATGTGACACTATAAAGGAAGTATTAGTATAATTGAGTAGAATGCTAGAAAGATATGTTGAGATTACACATGAGATTCCAAGTAGTTTTCCTCCAAAGAGGAAGATTGGGAACAGGATAGACATAATTAATTCATCCATGTATGTACATGCTTCAGTAATTACTCTTCTTCATATTACTCCATTTATCCTTCAAGTTAAATGGCATACACAACTTGTCAAGTATTGCTTTCCCATGTTCCAATATCCATTTCCATGGGATTACATTGGTTTATCTCATTGGAAATATGATCTGCATACTTTTCTTTGTGAAGAAAAACTTCCCTCAAAATGAGCCAATTGGATTCTATAGCATATTACTGAGTTTTTTGGTAAGCTGGAAGGGTTGTTTTTTAAGAACGTACATGGAAATCAAAATTTTCACCTAGAATGGTAGATGCATATAATTTTAAATATGCAACATGCATGGAAATCACACATTGCAATAGTACAATGATCACACAGTGCAATAGAATACAAGCATTAGATGTGCCACACCCCTGTACAATAACATATTGTGCACAGACCTAGAAAACACCACTAACTTATACAAGAAATTTCCAAAAGATCAAAGGTATGCAAGCTTTACCGATGGACCAGCTAGCAAAGAAGTTTCAGAATCTACAATAGAAACATAACCTCCAGCACAGAAACCTGCAACTAAATGTTCATAAAATGCCATCAATATTTTCATAAGATTCCTTAAGAAGCAATCATGTGCCCAATTAAACAAGATGGACTGTATGCTAACCTGTTGATTGATCATCAATGAGGAAATCTCCCATGTCAACCTGAAGGAAATAGCAAAATCGATTTATTAAAGTATATTAATCCCATGGCATACCTACTAGTAACTATGACTCATACAAAGAACATGGTATGCATGTGTTTATCCTTAAATACAGTCAATCTTAAACCTGGAAAACTAACATGATTCTATTATATACCTTCCAGTAACCATTCCGAGTAATAGGAGCATATTGATGTTTACCCTTGAAGTGATTAGGATCAACACCACCAAAACTCATGGCTGCAAGTGGGCTTTCTTCAATAAATAAAAATATTTCCTTGGGAAAGAACCTCAAAACTGTTTCCAACAAATGTGAAATTGTTTCCTTTAGCGAAAAGATGTCATACCAAATCTAGTGATCTATCATTATAAATAAGTGAAAATGACTGATACTCTTTTTCAGGCCATGGATACCTTTGGAATATTGCCTAAAAACAACAAAAATAAACAGTTTTTATAACTTAAGCATTCAAACAATGCCTTGTAGAAATAAAGTAGCAAATAGATCTTTATTTTTTAAGCAGATCTCAATACTTTGTTACCATAATTATCAATGCAGTTATTCTTCTTTTGTATTCCAGAGTTGAGACGTTTGCTCTAAGTGGCCACTTTAAACTTGGTGATAAATTGGAAGCAATATAGAAAGATATAAATTCCTAATAAAATATTTGCACAAAGAAGACTTTGTAACAAATTAGCAATTATGAGTAATAAAGTGCACAGTGATGTTGGGGTGAAAAGTTATAATGGAAACTGAAAATACCAATGTGTACCATGCCCAACTCACAACCTACAGGGATAAGCATAGATATAAACACAGGTTTTCCACTGCACAATCAAACATGAAAGTTGAACAAGATATGAGATTAATAAAAAAATTATAAAACTACTGGAGAAAGATAAACTAGGGCAGATAACAATTATCTCATGCGGAATATTAGGGAAACAATGCTTCAGATACCATTTTCCTCACAAGTTTATATATCTTTTTTCTGTCTTTTGACCTTTCATATTCCCATCAAACTCAAATGCCTATCATATTTCTTGTAATGAAATTCCTACATTTAATTTTGTTGTCCTAGCTATATGGAATTGGTAAAGTATTACCAAGGGGCCAATTATCATGATAAATCAAAATATTTAAGGTAATTGTTTAGATCAGATAGAACAAAGTTCACCTCAATGTATGGTAATCATCATCAACAACTAAATGTATGTGTGTTCACATGCATAAATACCCAATACACAGCTCAATCAAACAAAAGAAAACATAATTATACCTTGATTTATGGATCTTCACACTATCTTCTTATGCTTTACCTTTCAAAACATCATTCAACATACCTCATTTTTTGTCCTGTTGCAATAGTTTCATGTTAGGACCCATGAAATAAATTTATGTTTGTTTATGAAAATAACAAAACCAATCTAAATAAATACAATTCTATTACAATGTAAATTACAATACTATTCAACTATTCAAGTAAATTAATTGTTAAGAAAAAATCACCTGATAAAACATGGATAACCAAAAATACTATGTATATAAGGCCATCGATCTAATCAAAATGCCATTTCTTGCCTCTTAACTATGGAAATGTTTCTCAACGCTATTTGTAACAAGTTACAATGGAGGAGTCAAATAGCAATAGTGAAAATTATACACTAAAATTATAGAAATAGATGTTTTTTAATGTATTCTTCCTTACCATTCATTGAGCTCCTCTATGTTTCGAGAATAATTTAATATTCTCTACTAAACAGAACCAACCAAGTGAAGGTGAAAGCTCTTATGGACCCTGCCCCCCCTCACATCACTCTCAACTCCCCAAACCCAATGCATCTACTTGCAAATAACAATTTATTTCACTATTTCACAATCCAAATAACAATGCATCTACAATGAAAATAACAATGCATATACTGCAATTTATTTCACTCAATAGTTGAAAGATGCTTTCATTAAATCATTCTTCAATCATTCATTAAACCATTCAATCATTCAACAGTTTAAAAAACCATTCATTAAACCGTTCATTAACTCATTCATTAAAACATTCATTTAGTCAATGGCAGAAAAAAAAATTAGTAAACCATTCATTAAAGAATTCATTCAAACATTCATTCATGAAACAAAGGAAAAGACCATTAAATGTTTTTTTTTATAAATAAGAATCACTCAAAATTTGTTTAGTCACTTCTTTTTTACTTTTATTCTCTTTAAATATTTAGTTAGAGTCACATCTTCCAGAATCTGATCATCGGTATCCCTACTAGTCTGCTCGCAAGGTTGAACTTCAGGTGAGGGGCGATGAATTTCTGCAATAATGTCAAAATCTTTCATTAATATATTTATATTTTGATAAATACGAGTAATTCATTTAAAAAAACATTACGAATGTGTTTTTTTACCTACCATGGGCACATCAACATGTTCAACATTATCTCGTATAGGCCCAACCTGTTCTGTGTTATCTGCATCTACATGCTCTGCAGTTGAATTGTGTAGAATTAGAATTAATGTTCATCATTTGCAATGGTATATAAAAAACAGTAGCACATTAATAAATTCATTACCAGGATGAGAATCATGATATTCGTTTGGTTGGTCATGTACATCCTCGACATGAACAGGATCATTACTTTCCTGCACAAAAATGAATAAATAATTTATGTTAATTTATTTATAAGGAACAAATTGCATGAGCATTAATAATTTATCATTAAAATATACAGTTTTTACATACCTGGGCACCAGATGGATCAGCAGAAGATCGTGCAGTATGCCCAGACAAGCTTCTCCAGTGTTCAACAACGACATCAAAGCCCTGTTTGAAGCCAAGCTTCATGTAATCTGCACTGGGCAATTCTTTGAACCAGTCGACCTGCATATTTGCATGATGTCATTAAGTTTACATTTTTTTTTAGAACAAAACAAAAATAATAATCTGTACGATATTTGGATGCAGAATCAGGTTTTGCGATACTTACATATCGGGCCGCCAAGTTGGAGTAACCACCAAGCCCAAGCTTGTGTTGGCCAATTTTTTCAATTCTTGCCTTGGTGGCCTTAGATGTGCCTGAGAGTCTAATTAAGTTTTTAAATACATTAGTTGATGTACCAAAATTGATATAAAAACTAGTAATAATAAGGATTACCACTACATTTTGGAATGTATTGCATACCTCCCTGTTCCAGCTGGTGGTATCTTTCTTGATTTCCTCAGGCCCTTCTCTTTTTCATCTTCCACTAGAGCTTTACACTCCATAGATGGAATCATTGGAGGGCGCTCATACCTAGGGTTCTTTTCTAGGTGAACCCTATACTGGTCTCGGGCAATTTTCAGATGTTTTCCAGCCTTCTATAGGACCTTCGATGTATTGAAGGTATCTTTTCTGAACAGACTAACCAAGTGATTAGTCAGATCATCGTTTAAAGCTTTTGGCTGCTTGTTCCACATTGTATGAATGGTGGACCCAAATATATCCAAGTCCAAATCATTCATACGTTTATAAAATATATCATTTCCTGCAAAACAATAATGCCATCATTAGTCAACATTAAAAAATATTATCGGTATATTAGACACAAATTATAAAAACTAAATTGAACAATCTATAATGACCTGGAATCCTCTCTATATTTATTGGAACCAGTTCTCCATTCACAAAAAATGTACACACTATTGAACCCGTGCTAGTCACACGAGAAGATCCAAGAAATGCTTCCACATCTCTATCTAACCCTGCATCCACCCCTTCTTCTGCAGCATTTGTTGTGGGTGGGGTAGCATCGATTGCATCCTCCGCTGCCCTCAGGGGTGTCACAGAGTGTGTTGCCAACTGTTCAGTGGATAATATGGGAGTAGTATGTGGTGTACGTGGAGTGGTTTGGTCACTGGGACCAACATTGCCTTGACCACCACTGATAATCTCCATAGCGCACTGTAAATTCAAACCATTGTATTATAAGTTCAATAGCATATAAAATCAAATATTATAAAGTTTTTATAAATAAATTTACATTATTATTCGATAACTTACGTCCACTTGTTTACGTTGCTATAACAACAATTGAATCTTTTGTTCGATTCCTTCTGTTAGTGGAACTGCCAATGTCAGATGAATCAGTTCCTCATTTTGTTTTTCCCTTATCTTTTGCAGCACCCTCAACAGGTCTTCAGACTCTCTAATTTCACTATCTCTCATCAACCGGGAGACCTCATTCTGTAAAGAGTTTTGAGATGTTGTTTCATAAACCAAATCCTCTGTCTGCAATTGAAATATATAAAAAATTGCTTAGTCTTTGAAGCAATAGTGTGTGCAAATAATTATATTAACAAAAATTTTCTATCATGATAGATTCATAGTATTACATCTAGGATTACCTGATGCATAGACGAGGGTGTGTTCTGATCAACAGACGGGGATTTACTTCGATCAACCACTTGCAAAAAAAGTAGAGAACATTATCACAATGAGCACAATATGTAAAAGCTAACAAATACAAAACAAAAATAAACACTATGCTACATGTTTTATATGTGTACATTTTTTAAGTATTTAGAATGTGGAAATACATTTAGGTTTACTAGTTGCCTCGAGGCTCCAGTCATTTGATCAATCACTGGGGACTTTCCCCGGTCAATCTGCAAAAAAAGTAGACAACATTACCATCATGAACGCAAACATAAAAATGAAAGAATTCATAACAAAATAAACATTATGCGTCACGATATACATGTTCACGATTTTAAAGTATTTGAAATGGAGAATTACATTCATGTTTGGTTGTTGCCCCGATGTTGTAGTCACGCTGATCAATAGCCGGTTGGCTTCCCTGATCAAGACTCTGCATGGAAAATAGATAAGATTATATAAACGAACCTAATATACTAATTAAAATACATAACAACGTATCTGTATGTCCATCCTAAATTTAATATTACATTGAAAATATCGATATATACCTACTACCTTGACTCGGGTCGACAAACATCTATGGAGATGGAGGTGCCCCTGAGAGAACCCTGCATCAAAAACATACTAAAAGTTACCTAAGGAAACATGAAAAGTAGAAAATTACAATTATATGCTAACGAAAAGTCCTATAGATGTTAAAATAATTAATAAAAGGTTGGTTAAATTGTTTGTTGTACCACAACCATACTAACCGTGTTTGTATCTACATGATTCAAATTGTAATCAATAAGCAGTTCTTCTCCAACAACTATTGATTTAATTTCACATACAAAGACATGTTTTCCTTCACGCGACTCGAATATGTAGCTGGGTTGCTTTAGTGTAGACCCCGGTTGTGTGCTGTTTATAAACCCCGCAATATTACCAGTTGTTTTTGGCCTTCCATCCATGTACAACGTTGCTCCTTTATTTTGAGCTTTGTCTTTCAATTGTATATAATTCACTGACAACCCATATCTACGCATACTTCATGTATATTGGACTAGGCTTTTCCAATCACTGTAGTTGTAACAGGGTCCAACATACTCCATCAATTCTGTATATCTACCATATCCAACCTTTATGTCGTCCATGCAAAACAACCCCAATCCATGCAATGACAACGGTGCAATTCTATATATCCTCTCATTCACAAAAAAATCATTGTTTACTTGAGGAAGATCACTAGGCACCCATTTTTTCACTAGGTGTTGGTACCTTAAGGGCACGTCGATGTCTCCCATTGTCTCATCATCATAGGAACATGACCCCCCTCCTTTGAGAAAAAATTTCATGCGTTTGTTGAATTTTCTTCTGACATCTAGTTGATATAGCCCTTGTATACCTACTAGATGTCTCACTTTCTTCTAGCCTTCCCAAACTCCCTTCGCTGGAGGAAGACCAATCTGACAAATACCTGTTTGGTTCTACCTGCACCATGGCCGAAAAAATAATTGGCATAAGCATAGCAAAATACCAGTAAAAAAACTTGGAAATACTTATAAGAAAAAATCTTGTTAAAGAAAAAGCTTTTCAAGAATGAGTTTGGTTAATAGGTGTGGGAATTTGGTAGCCCTAAAAATTCTAATGTATGCCCCTCTTTTAGTTACATACAAGTCTCCATTCTCACTTATTGCTTGCATTGCCTTTGCCTAACATGAATTGGGTAGGATTCATAAGCTTCATATGTATGCTTGTGGCCATTGTACTTTGGCCTTTCAACATTGTCAAGCTTGAGATGATATGTTATGCATATGCTTCAAATATAACACTGCAATTTATGCCAATATATGTCTGTACAGGGCCTAGAGATTCTCCTTTAATGAACTATCTCCTTCAAAGAACATATCTTCGCATTCATCTACATTTACTTCGGATAGAAGTGATACGGAGTTGGTATGTTGGTCACTTCCATCAAAAAACATCTTTGACATGAGTTCCTTTTTCAAGGAATCTTGATTAATCTCCTCTTCCAAACTTCTAGCTAGTAACTTTTCCACTCTACATTGGCCCAATTATTCATTTTCCTGGCCACTCCTCTCTCCTTACTCTACACTCATTGTTTTTGTAACCCTTACTTTTGATGGTTGTCAGTGGTTTTTAGTTTTCCCATGAATGATGTTGTGATGTTGTAGATGATTATCCATTTTACCTAATATGTTTTATGATCTTTTCCATCTTTTCTAGGGTGCACATACTTGTTGTTTATAGCTTCTTTTGCTTGAAAGATGAATGGCCTAAAAGTGCCCATATCTCATCTAGGACCCTTTAAGAGTCATAATAACAACTATTGTTATAGGATGTTATTCTCCAAATGATACACCAAAACCATACTTATCAGTTAATATTTGTGTAGGGATGTTTTTCTGATCTCTCCCATAATTTATCATACTAATGTGATTATGACTATCAACTCAATGCCTTATTTTCATAGTGGCAATCCTACAATAGTACACTGGAAATTCTAAAAAATTCTAATGTATTCCCTAAAAATTCTTATGTATTCCCCTCTTTTAGTTACATACAAGTCTCCATTCTCACTTATTGCTTGCATTGCCTTTTCCTAACTTGTATTGGGTAGGCTCACAAAATATCATGTTATACATGGGCACTATGATATGCTCACAAATATTTATATAATGTATTATAAATGTGTGTTCCTAAAGGATTTGGAAATATACATGGATGGGCACTATGCTTGGTGTGACCAATGCTTTCACGTCTCTAGAAATATGTTTGAAACATGCATCACATATAGCAAGTATGATGACATGTAGAATGTTGGAGTGATTATGGTGGTTGTGTATTTCGATATGCAGGTGTTCTTATTATTGGCCTAACCCCTTTTCAACAATAATATTTGTAGATTTAATCAAGTGTGTTTCTATATACAATATAGAAAAATATATAAAACATATAGAATAATCCTTGATCGATAAAAATATTACAATGAGCCTCATAACTTTGACTCAAAATCGGCCGAGTCAACTGAGTTGACCCCCAACCGAGTTGACTCGACCTTCGAAACGATTCGAGTGACAAGTTTGGTACCGAACCAAGAAAGTCAAGGTATGACTGACTGGATCAGTAACAAAATGGTCAATTCATCCCAATCTGTACTAACTCGACCAAGTGAATGTGGGACTGCACAGGTCACACACATGACACTTAAATTCAAAAAAAAATTTAACCTAGAAATATAAACATCGAGACTCTAAAACTACTTCATTGTCGAGTCAATTAGCTTTGTAGGATTCCTATACATCATAACACTATTTGGAGTAAAACAAAACTTGCTTTGTAGGCCCTAGATGCCACCCATGTGCAAAATCATTAATCTATAAAGCAACCCCCAAATACAAAAACGTTCTTCACAAAATAGGGCATGAACCATGCGAACAACCTTCCAAGTGGACCAACTCAATAAGTAACCTCCAAGCATGTAATATCTCTCATGAAATGTTGTATAAAAGAGTGTAAACATGCTTCAAATGATGACTTTCTCCTTTTGTAGGGTTGAAGACTACCCTTATGCATGTGTCTCCAAGGGTGAATGTTCCTCAAATAATGAGAGAAGGCCTTCCTCTAACAATAAACCAGTACACCAAGGTGAATTGGCCTTCTTTAGGGCTTCCATTTTATGCACAAGGGCCCTTAATGCAGAACAAAATTGGTATTTTAGGGCCAACTGGGGTTGTTACTTCTCTTGTGCACAAGTCCAAAGATTTTTAGGGTTGTTTTGTGACCTACGGTTGCAAGGAAAGCCATCAAAGACTGTTATTTCTATTGAGCTCCTTCAAGAGACTGCTGAGAATCACCTAAAGCACAAACCAACTTGGTTTATAGGGTCTGAAATTAAATGATATTTGTTTTATTTAGGTTTGTTTACCCCCATCTTGTGGAGAAAAAGCACCCAGAATTCATGATACTGCTATAAATTGTTGATTAGGAGGTTGGAACAGCCCTTATTTATTCCTAGAATGAAGGTTTGAGGCTGTTGGAGTGACCAGGCTTGCTCTTTATGTCCATATCTGTGCCCAGAATTGTTTGTTAATGTCATTTCAACACTCAAATTCAACCCAACATTTATCAAAGCATGTTTTTTCCATTATTCATCACTTTTCATAGGGCTATTCATGCCCATAATTGCCTTTTAACCCTCCAATTTGGCCCAAATTTAGAGGTAGGCCTGTTTGGTGATGGATAAGTGCACAAGGGTGCCCAAGATGCTGAAATAGGGTTGCTTCATACCCTTTTTTACTATCAAACAGGTTTGTTTGTGCCCAAAATTCATGTGGATGCTGCTATAAGGCATATGAATGAGATTTTAGGGTTGCTTTCACCCACAGATTTCTCATTTTCATAGCCAGAATTGCAAAGACCGCCTCCTATTTCCATTTATCATCATCTTTTATTGCTGCAATGTGCCTAGATATGAAAGTTGGCCTAATTATGATTTGAGATGCTTTACTATTTGTTGTGACCTTCAGAATGCTCCCAAAGTGCTCATATTTGTCCCTTTGATACTCATACTTGATTATAGAGTTGTTTATGCCCATAGGACTACCCAACATTGCTCCTAGTGTGCTCACTACTGTTACACTCCATAAACTATCCAAATTTCAAAACCAACTCAGAGCTGCCTAGATTTGATTTCAAGATTACAATCATGACAACTTCACCCCTAGTGAGTGTGATTACAATGCATTTTTTACATGTTTGCAAATTTGTAACTGTACACAACTTTTTTTTATTTTAATGCCAATATTTTCTACCTACTAGTATGTTTTGAAATATATTAAACCTTGTATTTTGTAGTTTGCAACAGGAGTTTGTGGTAGGTGTTTTATTCATTGTGGTCAAGGCATGAAGCTTTTGGTTGATAAAGGATTTTAATTATTCAAAACAAGTTCATTTCTGAAAGTGACTTTTGATTCCCCACCAAAGATATATCTTTTAATAATGTTGGGTTTAGCCAGCTCATACCTAATGTTTCCCTACTCTTGGGGGCTTTGGAGTGGGTATGAAACGTTGCCCTGTTAGTGCAATGATTCTTCCCAATGTTTGACAGTTTCCCTATGATTGCCATTACATGATTTCCATCTATAAACCACTATTGTGGTTTCATCATTGCTCCCATTCAAGAACAAAAAAGTAGACATGACTTCTCTCCCTACATTAAGTCCACGTGCACATAATGACTAGCTTTGGTACTTCCTAACTTTTCAGTATTCCTTTTGACAACAAAAGTGAAACATGAAACAATATCCTTACTTTCAGCAACTTGCACAGCTGATGGCTTTGACCGAACTGTACAAGTACTTTGTTCCCAAAGTAAATATTTTGAGACCTACGAACAAAGGGGAGCAAGATGAATGGTTGAAGGACTCCAATGGAGGATGAATTGATGCCCTATTCTGCCTTCCCAAAGGTCCTTTTATAATGAAGATTATCCCTAACTTATAATTGATTTGTATTCTTCTATTGTTCACCCATACTGCTCTAAGAAACAAAGTTTTATGCTGATCTAGTATGTATATTCATGATGATCCTTGTTTTCCCATATTAATTTTCAACCCTAAGGAAAATCTAACTTGTTTTCCCATACTAATTTTCAACCCTAAGGCAATCCCATAGTAGAAAGAACCAAAAAAGACTATTCTGCACAAATCAAAAGGCTCTTAAATTAACCATATCATGCCTTCCTCAATGATTTGATGAAACCAAGGGGATGGAAAAAGGGCAAGGAAAAATCAAATATCACTCACACCAGGGAATAATTCTAAAGTTAACCAACTGTCTAAACCACAAAGGTCATCTTATCGTGTTAATTGTAAGAGGGACAAAAAAAATCAGATGTGGTGAAAATTGACATAAAATGTTCAAATAAAAAATAGAGGACATCAAAATACCTAGTACTTGCTTCAAGACCCAAAGCATAAACCATAAGATTCATGATTGTCCATTAATGGCCAAGTATTACCTAACCCAATTTCCAGTAAACTAAGCACCTCATGGTCAAATCATGATATTGCAGCAGTCTGCATACATCCTTCACTTGAATGATGTTAGGATTGCCAAGAACTAACATCATTCAAGTGAAGGATGTATGCAAACTGCTACAGACATTATATCTCTACTCATTCAATTTCCTACAAAGCGTTGTAGCTTGCTTAGTGCTCCTCTATGTTTATCATTTACGTTCAACATCACAGTGAAATCAACAAGTCCAGGCAAATCTTCTAGTACATTGCCTTTACAATAATGGACAAATAATGATGTTGAGTTCTTGGAGATCCTATAGAGTGCATTTTTTAACCTCTTCAATGCTACTTTGTAGTGCATAACCCAGCACTTCAGAGGCATATTTCCCACTGGTAACCTGCAACAATCATATATATATATCTAATCCATGGTGTTGAAGAGCAGACATTTCCAGATATGCTACTTGGCACGTTCAGGAATGAAAAGAATGTTTTAAATACATTTATATCAGTCTGTAATATTTGTTGATTTATTCATTTTATCTTGTCATGATGATGCTTGTTTTCCCATATTAATTTTCAACCCCAAGGCAATGCTAACTTGTTTTCCCATACTAATTTTCAACCCTAAGGCAACCCTAAGGAAATCCCATAGTAGAAAGAACCAAAAAAGAATATTCCACACAAATCAAAAGGCTCTTAAATTAACTATGTCATGCCTTCCTCAATGATTTGATGAAACCAAGGGGATGGAAAAAGGGCAAGGAAACATCAAATATCACTCACACCAGGGAATAATTCTAAAGATAACCAACTGTCTAAACCACAAAGGACATCTTATCGTGTTAGATGTAAGAGGGGCCAAAAAAAATCAGACACTGTGAAAATTGGCATAAAATATTCAAATAAAAAATGAAGGACATCAAAATACCTATTACTTGCTTCAAGACCTAAAGCATAAACCATAAGATTCATGATTGTCCATTAATGACCAAGTATTACCTAACCCAATTGCCAGTTAACTAAGAACCTCACGATCGAATCATGATATTGGGCCAAGTTTATTATAAATTCCAAGAAGCAATCGATAGAGCAACCAAACATCCACTCTACAGGATCGCCAAGAACTAACATCATTCAAGTGAAGGATGTATGCATACTGCTGCAGACATTATATATCTACTCATTTGATTTCCTACAAAGTGTTGTAGCTTGCTTAGTGCTCCTCTCTGTTTATCATTTACGTTCAACTTCACATTGAAATCAACAAGTCCAGGCAAATATTCTAGTACAACGCCTTTACAGTAATGGACAAATAATGATGTTGAGTTCTTGGAGATCCTGTAGAGTGGATGTTTTAACCTCTTCAATGCTACTCTGTAGTGCACACACACACACACACACACACACACACATATATATATATATATGTCTAATCCATGGTGGTGAAGAGCGAACATTTCCAGATCTGCTACTTGGCATGTTCAGGAATGAAAAGAATGGTTTAAATACATTTATATCAATCTATAATATTTGTTGATTTATTCCTTTTAGCTTGTCATGATGATGCTTGTTTTCCCATATTAATTTTCAACCCTAAGGAAACACTAACTTGCTTCCCCATACTAACTTTCAACCCTAAGGCAACCCTAAATTAATGATTATAAAATATTTTAAATATTTTAATATTTAATAATAAAATATTTATGTATGTAATATTGCGTAAAATGGTCATTAATTTTAGAATTTTCTTCTTTAAATTTAAAATTAATTTTATATTTTTATTCTTCTTTTAGATTTGATCTTGAGGCCTATGTGAGCTTTCACATGAGCTTCTACCAATTGACGACCCTTGGGGTTAGCAACCATAAAACTATCATGATGTATCAATTAAAGAGGATCCTTGGGATTAGCAACCATAAAACTATCATGGTATCTAAAAAATTGAAGGTACCAATATCAACCTTAGGATACCAATCTCCAATATTTTTGCACCCATCACCTCACAAAAACTCCATGAAAACAAAGAGTTTGGAATTTGTAGGTTACTAGAAATGTGAAAAAATTGGAGTAACCAATAAGAGTGATGGTATATCAATTGATATTAGTGATCAAGTAATGAGCAAGTATTGGATACATACACTATCAAATATGTGGTATAAACCTCAATACATCCCTAAACTAAGATCTATGGGTATATTTTTATTATTATTATTGCCCATTGATAGTTATTTCCATTCATTTATCAAATTACGCGTGGATTATGGTGTGTTTTATTTCGTGAAATGATATTTATAGAGTAGGGATTCTTTACTATTTATAGGCTATTGAAGCAATTCAAAGGTGAAACTATTTTTTATCATCACCATTAATGACTCGTTTATAGGCATTATCTAGGTTCTCCTTGTTAGGTACCACAACTACCTTCTCTTATCCCCTATCTTTTGAAGGGTTGAAGGTATTGCAAAAGTTATTGGATCACCGAATGGAAAAATCTAGTATCCCAAACTAATATTCTATTGTTTTGATAGTATGTTTGTAGGTTCGATGCTTTAGTTATGCTAAATTGACAAAATAAAAGTTGCATGCAAAACAATGTCGTGCCAAAAGGCCCTATAATATAGTTGTTTTGGAGAATAAATAGGAAGAAGACTGTCAGTGAGAGAAGGTACACATACCAATAATAATAATTCTGATAGTACGTCGAGATATGTGAGGCATGCAAGTCATGCATGTAGCGAAAGATGTAGTACAATTATCAAAATAGTTTATTTAGTCAAACTTATTACCTTTCTTTTTTGCATTGACTTAGCTACTTTCAATTCACTAACTCTAAAATAGATAATAAGTGTTGGCTAATAATGGTGACGATTCATGGTATTATGTTTCATTAGGTTGCAACATCGCAAACTTATGAAGCATAATACCATGAATCTTCACCGTTTCTTGACTGAACACTCATTAGAGGAAATTTCAACTCAAAATGGGCCTCCTAAAATGAATTAATAAAATAATAGTTAAAATAATAAAATAATATTTATTAATTTTGGAGGAAGAAAAGAAAAAAACTACTTTTTTGTTTGTATTTTTGACATATCTCCCCGTGTTTTTACTCAAATTTCGATCGGGAGAGCTTGTTGGATGCGGAATTAAATTCCGCATCCAACGAGTACCCACTCGGCATACTTTTGACAGACCTGGCTACCCCAAAAATAAGAAATACCTGAAAAAATAGAATGATGATGTCATCATTCCATTTTTTCAGGTATTTCTTGTTTTTGGGGTAGCGAGGTCTGTAAAAAGTATGCCGAGTGGGTACTCGTTGGATGTGGAATTTAATTCCGCATCCAACAAGCTCTCCCGATCGAAATTTGAGTAAAAACACAGGGAGATATGTCAAAAATACAAACAAAAAAAGTAGTTTTTTTTATGATACCTATTCCCAAATTTATATTAAAAAAGTGTTTAGGACCTATACGGTATTTCAAATTTAAAGCAATTTCATTGGCTAACACATGATGACATGGAATTTGAATAAAAGTTAAAAGGCCCATTTTGAGTTGAAATTTCCTCTAATGTGTTATCTTTTGTGAGATATAGTTCATCTGGACAGAGTTCTTGAAAAAATAGTTATTATAAGTGGATTACTTCATTCAGTCACTTAATGAAAATATATTGTATAGGCCAAGCTCTCATGGTGTTTAGAGCTTGGGAATTACTGGGTTAGGTTTGAGTTTCTTTCTTATAACAAAATATGGCTCGGCAATCCTGCTCGAGGAAGCGACCGATTTTCATCCTTCTCCACCAGGCCAAGAAGACATGTGAGCAGAAAAACTCTATCTATCGTGGCTATGGTGGAACTCTAATCCTTCTCTAAACCCCCCTTAAGCATCTCATTTCAGTGGGGTTAGCTTAATATATTATTTGGGAACCGGTTGCTGAGATAAATCACATAAAAACAACCAAACCAGATTGAATGTGAAACAAAATGTGGTGGGTTTGTCCACTAATTGTAACGCTCAGACTGGCCAGACTTTAGAATCCATATTAGCCAATATGGGTCAAATGCGGGCCAAATGAAATTGTCAAATGCAACTCTATTTTTACCCCCATAGCTATCTCCACAACTATCTCTATTTGAAGTCCTTACACCATTGTAACCAATTTTAGGGGTACCAGTGAACCCATTCCCGCATGTACGATTCGCTAGGGCTAGGAGCTTTGGGTCTGTCATTAGCTGATCAATGTAAATGCATGCATAGCAAAGAAAAACCATGTTTGAAAGCTAATAAAGATAACACAACTACCTATTCATTCCGTGAAAGAAAACTTGAGGGATGTTGGAATTAATTATTCATAAACTGGGTACCAGAGTATAGAGAGTGTCGTCGAAGTGCCTGCCTACTATTTGCACATTTAGGCAGTCCACAGTTGCAGAGTACTTGATTCCGTAGCAATTAGTGACCTACTTTGATCCACTGATTTCGTAGCCATTTGTGACCTACTTGGATCCATAGTAAACTGCCATGAAAGGTACGAACATATCAATAACATCCCCTATCACTCTTCCTACTACCGAGGGATCTGTTGAACGTGCCATTGAGGCAGAATACTCCGAAATCCTTTTTCCTTTCTTGCTTTCCTCTCAAAAAAATTCACAGTTGAATTCAGATGCATTACAAACAAAGGTTAAAAAAGGAAGGATTCAAGTTGGTGAAGAAGCAGGCAGTATAGACAGAGACCCTTTTGGTTGTTGGTAAAAGTAAAGTAATCAAGTAGGCAAGGTATATAAATGAGGTGTCTAAGTGCTCACCCACGCAAGATCCCGTTCACCATAACCAAGTGAGAAGGAACAAATCACCACTGGACGAGAGAGTGAGGACCATCTGACCTCGTAAAAACTAGGGTTTTCTTTATCCAAAGCCTAAATTGAGAAGGTAGGATTGAAACGTACCAACCCTACACAACCTAGGTCTAATCCTCCTCTAGTAGCCTCTGCCTCCTCTATTGGCTAAGTAACCCTGGAGATTTGTAGGACTATCTTAAAAATTTAAAAATAGACATGAATTAGGGCATGGTACTCACAATTTTGGGATGCATTGTCTCAACTGACAATTGGCCTCCTTGTCCGCTACAAAACCACAATCCACTCTCCTTAGTCTTCGTGACCGGTCCAAATCGTTGCTCCCACTGATATTATTCTCTGACCAAGTTGCACAGATCGACCCTTGATCACTGAACGACAAGCACCCAATGAGATGCACAGTATAGAGAAAGAAGCTTTCTCGTGATCACTGAACACAAGCACCTGATGAGATGCACAGAAGAAGCTTTCTCATGAAGCTGAAAGGAAAATAGCGCGCCACTATTAGTGTTTTTTTATGGTTTTATGTTTTTGTTATTTTATTTATATATATGTATTATAAATAATTGTTTTATAATTATTTGTATATATTGTTTTATGTTTTAATTTATTTATTTATGCTTTATTTTATTTATTTATATATATATACTATGTTTTATTTATATATTTATACTATGTTTTATTTTATTTTTTATACAAAGAGGGGGGTGTATCTATGTGAGTCTTTATGTGTGCAGTGAGTCTATGATGATGAGGATGAGGATGTCGTTGATGATGATGATGTCGATGATGATCCTGATGTTATCCATGATGCCAATCATTATGATGATGATGATGATGATGATGCTGATGAAGATGAGGATGTTGATTATGAGGATGAAGATGATGTTGATGATGAAGACGAAGATGATGATGATGAAGATGACGACAATGATGATGTTGATGATAATGAAGATGATGATGATGATGATGATGATGGTGATGACCATCTTGATATCATATGAAATGATAAAAATGATAACGATGTTGATGATGATGACACTGATGATGCTGTCGATGGCGATGATTATGTTGGTGGCGATGACGACGACGACGACGATGATGATGATGGATGATCATGATGTTGATGGATGATTATGTTGATGATGATGATGATGTTGATGATGATAAAGATGATGATGATGATGATGATGAAGATGATGATGAAGGTGATGATGATGATGAAGATGATGTTGATGACGATGAAGATGATGATGATGATGTTCATGAGGATGGTGATGATGATGATGATGTTCATGAAGATGATGATTATGATGATGATGATAAAGATGATGATGAAGATGATGATGAGGATGATGAAGATGATGTTGGTGATGATGAAGATGATGATGATGATGTTAATGATGATGATGAGGATGGTGAGGATGATGACGATGATGAACCACATGATGATGATGATGATGATGATGATGTGTGATGAATATGATGATGTGTGATGATGATGATGATGATGATGATGTGTGATGATGATGATGATGATGATGAAGATGATGATGTTTAATGATGAAGACGATGATGATGAAGACGATTATGATGAAGATGATGATGATGTTGATGATGATGTTAATGATGATGATATGAGGATGGTGAGGATGACAACGACGATGATAATAATTATGATTTTGATGACGATGATGACAATGATCATCAGGATGATGTTTTTGAAAGCATGCATGGCTTGGCAATTTTCTTTTTAAATCAATTTCAAAATTAAAAAGGGCCCAATTCTTTTATAATAATTATAATCTTGTTTGTGCCCTTTTTGAGCTAGGATTCAATATAACAAAATATGATATACCAATATGGTAACATTGTTGTCATCATTGTCATTACCATCATAAAAAAAGTCAAAAATTCCTAATAAAAGAAAGAAGAGAATAATGATTTATTATCACATACACTTTTACTAAGAACCTTGACATATATCTTATTTAATAGCTATAAGGCACAAATATGCTATAGAGGAGACTCAAGCTTTGATGGGTGGAATGAAAACAATTAGGAGAGTCAAACTTTGGTGGGTGGAATGACAACATTTAAATGACTTAAGAAGCCATTGTTGTGGAAATTTGACAAAGTCTAAATATCTAAAATGATTTTGATGTTTGTCACCAAACTTTAAAGTTGCGGTAAGATCAAAGATATGTGAAAAATTTGGAATCTAATATCTTTTCATGAGCCATAAGGTATGTAAGAGATTAAAAAATACATTAATGCTATGTTCTACATTCTTAACATCTAATCCTTTTATTATAGCAATAAACTAAGTTAAAATTTTGGACATCAATTTTGCTAACTACATTCTTCTATATAACTATCTTATTTGAATTAAATACTTTTCTAAAATAAACTTAAAAAATTCAAAACAAAAATAAAATGATAAATTCTAAAATTTCATATAAAATGTTTTATGGAAAAATATTTCAAATATAAATAAAATTAAATATTTATAGCTATATTCACTTTATTTTTATTAGCAAATATCACATCAAAAGAAAACCATGTGTGTTACTAACTACAATGTAGCTTATGTGCATTATCAAATGATAAAGGTTTAGGCATAAATAAACTTTAAATTAATATTTATTTATAGTATTTGGCAATATAATTAGCTCACACTATCAAGATATTAGTGTTTTAAAACACTAATCTTCACACTATGATGATGACGACGACGATGATGAAGATGATGATGATGACGGTGATGATGACGACGACGACGACGATGATGATAATGATGATGACAATGACAATGATAATGATGATGACAATGATGATGGTCATGATGATGAAGATGACGATAACGACATCGACGACGATGATGAAGATGACGATGAGGGTGATTATGATGATGACGATTATGATGATGATGTTGAATATATATGATGAAGATGATGATGATGTTGAGGATGGTAATCATGAGGATGGTGAGGATGATGACAATGATGATCCACATGATGATGATGATGATGATGTCTGTAACTCTTTTTAAAAAGAAATAAGATAAAAGAATAGGTCTAATTAAATATTTACCTTTCATTATATTTCATCGTTGATGATGACGACGATGACGATGAAGACGATGACGATGCTACATACGACAATGATGACGGCGACGATGATATGAAGTAATTAATTTGATCTAGGTTTAATTTTAATGATGATGATGGCGATGAAGATGATGATGATGACGACGATGATGAAGATGATGATGATAATTATGATTTTGATGATGACGACGATGTCGATGATGATGATAATTATGATTTTGATGAAGACGATGACAATGATCATGAGGATAACGATGTCATCTTCATCGATTATGATGAAGATGATGATGTTGGTGATGATTATGTTGATGAGGATGACGATGATGAAAACGATATGACAATGACAATGACAATGATGAAGACGATATGACGATGATGATGATGATGACGATGACAATGATATGAAGTAATTAATTTGATCTAGATTTAATTTTGATGATGATGATGGCGATGAAGATGATGATGATGATGATGATGATGAATATGATGACGACAATGATGATGAAGACAATGATGAATATGATGATGATAATTGTGATTTTGATGACGATGACGACGATGATTATAATGATAATTATGATTTTGATGATGTCGATTACAATGATAATGATGATGACAATGATCACGAGGATAAAATGTCATCTTCATCAATTATGATGAAGATTATGATGTTGGTGATGATTATGTTAATGAGGACGACGATGATGAAGACGATATGGATGATAATGATGCAGTCCTAGATACCCTTGGACAAGAGTAGACTACCCTATTAGATAAATACGTTCTTGTATCACCCATCCTAGGACCCATCATAGTTGAGCAGCTGTTGAAGGGTAATTACCATGACATTGCTGAGATCCGAAGACGGTTCGTTGAAGAACATCCAACCCAGAATCTTCCCCAAGACAATCATCAAGATAATCTAAGCTCGGGTGACCAAAACGCTGAAAGGTGTCTCAACCTTTTTAGTGAACCATCTACCCCTGGGTTAGATCTAGATTCCCTTTTTCAGGAGTCAACTACTCCTTGATTTAGCTTCCGAGTAGGAGGACCACCCCCATCTCCTCCCTCTTATTCATCTTCCTTAGATGAATTGTCAGATTTTGAATCTTCAGACTCATCAGCAGGATCTATCCCTATGGTTGACAAACACCATAACAGGCCTTGGTTGGATGGGGATGCCGTGTCTATTTTAGGCGATCAATATAGATTGCCTAAAAACTTTGAGAAGTGGCTCCAAAATTTAATCCAGATGACGAAATCCCTGTGTAATACGAAATCAAATATTTTATGCAGGCCATTAGACTTAGGAACATTATACATGAAGACATGGTTTGCAGACTGTTCCCTTACACATTTGAGGGAAAGGCTTCTACCTGGTATTTTTCCTTAGAAGCTAGTTTGATCTCATCATGGGATGTGTTTTCTGAACTCTTCACTCAAAGGTTTGGGGATGACAAGACCCCAGAGGAGTTAATCATAGAGATCTCTTCCATGAATACTAAGGGTAAAGAAAGACTCAAATATTACAATCACCGATTTTCATATTTAACATATAGGATCCCAAGTATAGTACTTCCTGTTGAGGAATTACTGGTAGAATACTATATTAAGGGTATCCTGACCCAAATAGCCATGTGGGTTAAAAGGGCCCGTAAGAAGTCCTTGCAAGACACCTTCTTTGAATCCATACAAGTCGAAAGGGACATGTTCTGTCTCAAGGACAACCCTGACACCACATTTGAACAAGCGTCTACCTCGCGCAAGAAAAGTGATAGTTCCCCCAAGCCTGCTGCTACCAGTCAAGATCCATTCAATATGAGTGAAGTAAAGAAGCTCCTCCAAAGAATGTCTAACGATATGGTGGATCTTAAGAAGACAAACAATGAAAATCAATCCAAAAATAGAGGATTGAATAGGCCACCTTTTAGGAGACCCAACCAACCTTCTCAAAATACACCACCTCCAAATCTTGTTAGATTTTTATCATTCAAGCTAACATTATGATTTTAGGATCTTTAACTGAGAGAATAACATGCACAGCAATAAACACAAGAGACAAGAGACACAAATAATTTTCCTCGGGGAAACCATAAAGGACAAAATCCCACAACTTCCTCAGAGATAGAATCATCACCAAAAGTAAAACCCAAAAACATAAAGATGATCTCCCTACAACAATAGTCTCTCTCTTGTCCCAGCAACTTTTCTCTCACTCATGCACCCCAATGAGTGAGTGTGTGTGTGATAAATAGAGAGGCTCACTCTCTATTTATATTCTTTCGTTCACTTGAAACCCACTCCAACATGTTGGCATCACTTAACAATTACATACTAGAGCCAACATCTCTAGGAGTGTCTAAAAACCCTAGTGCCCCACAACTTGTGGGGACTTTTCCTCCTCCAACCAACAAGGATGGTTATCCTTAACACAACGGTGGGGACTATTTCCTCGACTTACAATGACTCACCTAGGGTAGAATTCTCTAGGATAGTCTAATAACCCTAGGGCCCCACAACTGCAGGGAATTCAACCCTTGACAAATAGGAGGGTTACCCACAATGACTTGACATGACTTGTTCACATTATAAAAACTCCCAATCGGAACATTGGGGCATGAAATGACTCAATTACATTACAAATACATCTTGGAATAAACATCAGGGTACAATACATAAGATATACAAGTGAATACATTCTGAAGTTACAATTACATTAACACTCCCTCTTAACTAGGAAGGTATTCTATCGACACAATTTATCAGCACAAGTATTCTTCTCTGTATCATCTGGATCATCATCGAGTTCTCATCATCTTCATCTTTAGGTCATCTTCATCTTCAATTCATCTTCATCTGGATCTGTATCATCATCACTCGATTTGGATCATCATCACTGGATCTAGATCATCTCTGCTGGATCAACATCACTGGATCTAGATCATCCCTCGATCTGTATCATCATAACTGGATCTAGATCATCACTCGATCTGGATCATCTCTGCTGGATAAACATCACTGGATTTAGATCATCACTCGATCTGGATCATCATCACTGGATCTAGATCATCACTTGATCTGGATCATCTCTGCTGGATCAACATCACTGTATCTAGATCATCACTCGATATGGATCATCTCTGCTGGATCAACATCACTGGATCTAGATCACCACTCGATTTGGATCATCTCTGCTAGATCAACATCATTGGATCTAGACCATCACTCGATCTGGATCATCACTGCTAGATCATCATCAATGGATCTGGATCATCACTCGATCTAGATCATCATCCTTGGATCCAGATCATTACTCTATCTAGATCATCACTCGATCTGGATCATCACTGGGTCACCATCACTAGTGCTATCTCATGATTTCTTTCATCACAAGAAGTTCTACAGAGCTAGCCCTTTTTCATGCTGGGTGTAGGCCTAGCCTCCATGTAGGTCTTCTTCAGTGCTTATATCTAACCCTAATTCAGAATGGCCCGACTAGCACTTACATCTGACCTTGACTCATCAAAAAGGCATGCCTAGCACTCACATCTGACCATGAGAGGAACTTAATCCCCTCACCATGTCAGAATGGACTAGCCCTTACATCTAACCATGGAAGGAACTCCATCCTATCACCATGTCAGAATGACACATCCCTTACATCTGACCTTGACTCGTCAGAATGGCCCAACCCTTATATCTAACCTTGACTCGTCAGAATGGACCAAGCCTTACATCTGACCTTAACTTGTTAGAATATCCCAGCCCTTACATCTGAGCTTGACTCATTATAATGGATCTCAGTCCTAGACTGAGGATCCCTGGTAACTGACCAGGTTCCTCCATTCAAAGAATGGCAACAGCCCTTATATCTGATCAAGTGGGAACACATCTCTCAATCACATCAAAATGGCCACGCACTCACATCTGATCATGTAAGACTACATCTCACAGTCATATCAAAATGGCCCTTAGTCCTAGATCGAGTATTCCTAGTAACTGACCAGGAACCTCCATTCAGAGAATGGAAATAGCCCTTATATATGATAATGTAGGAATCAATCCCATAGTCATATCAGAATGGCTCAATGCTCATATCTGACATGGAAGGAACCAATCCTCTCACCATGAAAGAATGGCTCAACCCTTATATCTGACCATGGAAGGAACCTAATCCTCTCACCATATCATAATGGCTCTAGGTCTCATCATTTCCCCTTGGAGGGAACATCGATCTGGAGAACACCAAGCTTCTCCCCGAAGTACTCAAACTTCACTTTGACCATTTCTAGCATAGAATAACGTCAGGGCTAATTACATTCAAGGATAACTTGCGTGATTTGCTAAGACAGATTACATTTGAGGTAAACCTACAGGTCTGTTTACATCTGAGTAACCTACGAGCTTCACCAGGCTTTATGCTCAAACAACCTATCTTACCGACTATGCTAGAACTCCCTCTTTCCAGAGATCTTGATTTGGACCACATACTGGAGCTTCGCTACTCCACTCTGCATCATACAAAAATGCAAGTCAGATCAATCAAATCAAATAGTAATTTTCAAAAGAAACATACTACCTCCCAAATAGCAAGTGGCAACATATTTTTCCTCGGCTGTACTCAGTGCCATACAGGACTCCATCCTTCCAAACCAAGAGATCACACTTGATCCCATACTAAAGTAGCACCTCAAAGTGCTCTTCCTATCAATGGCACTGCCTGCTTAATACGAATCATCATAACCCTCTAGGTTAATCTTCTGATTTGCCTCATACTTGAGCCCATAATCAACTGTACCCTTTAGGTACCTCACTACATGCTTTGCAACCATCATGTGAACATGTCTCAATGTGTTCACAGCAAAGCAAATATATGGTCTCGTATTCGTTAGGTACATCAAGGACCCAATCATTTGATGATACATCGTAGCATCAATCGTCTCTGATGAAGCATCACTCAATAGATTCATGTTTGATGCCATAGTTGTGGTCATGGCCTTATAGTCCATCATCCTGAACCTATTTAGGATCTCTACTGCATACTTTCCTTGTCCCAGGGAGATTCTGCCACACCTCCATGCCTAGAATGTAGTGCACCATATCCAAGTCATTCATCTAGAATTCGGCAGCAAGTCTCCTTCTTGCAACTTTAATGAGTTCCTCTTTTTTGTCAGGAACAAGTCATATAACATGAGCATCACTGATCTTCCACCTTCAACCTTGAAGCAAAGGTTTGTGTTATGGAGAAAAGTTCCTATGGCTTGGGGTACCACAATAGACATAGTAACCGCAGAAATCAATCCTTTCCTATATGCACGAGAAACCAAACATCTAACACTAAAGGATCTCGAAACATACCTTATTCTAGACGGTTGATGTAGATCCCCGTTGAGCTTTTCCACTCTCGCTTGTATTGATAATTTTCTCTCTCAACATTCGGTAAACAAGACAAGCATGCTATGTATAATTGTGTTAGACCTACTTTAGCATATATAATCAATAAACATATAGGCATTTAAAATCATCCATGGATTCAATACTCATTTAAATACACATTACTGGATAGGAAAAGATATTTCTATTAATATAAATCAGAGATTATAGTAGTGACAACCTCTGTCGGCACATTTGAAAATCAGAGAAATTGAGTCCTCCACCTGGGCCTCCACCACTTCAATCCTCCATCTCTCGATAGCAATCTCACAAGTAAAGGAAAGCTTGGGAAGAACACAAAGTGCTCCAAGGGACAAAGTGATGCAGACTCAAGTATAAGCTTCGGCAACAATGGACTATATTTTTCTTTCTCTTCAATTCCTCTCATTTCAATGTATCCAAAGGGTTCCTTATATAGTGCTTCAATGGGGTAATGGAAGGTCAAATCCAAGTGATCTCAAGGCATATAGAAGGCTAAGAGACAAGTAAGTCGGATCCACATCAAGGAAAACTCCAAAACTATTTGGCCTTTTGCACACATCTCGATGTACACAGGTTTAATGGTCAAATCCGCGTATATATGTGAGAATAGGTTTAAAAGTCGCGTATAGCAAATAATGCATGTTTTTAGGGATGATCTTAGAAACATAAAAGGTACAAAAATGGTTCATAGGGTCTAAAGAGTCTACAGAGGGGCAGGGAAGGCCATAAAGGTGTGATCCACCATGTGTGGTAAAATCAGCTGTAACAGTTGGAATCCTCTTTACTCTCAGTAAATCCGAGAGTCATCAGTAATTTTTCCATCCTGGCGTACTATGTCGAACCTCAAGATATTTTGTAGTAACTCCCTCTGAAGCGGAGCATCATACTCCCTCTGTCTTCTGTACTCTATGCATTGAAACATTCTGTACTAGAGTGACAAGTATCTTCCTATGCTATTAATATTCTATGTATCCATCTAGTGTATAGACTTTCATCTTCAACCTTGTAGCAAAGGTTAAGATCTTCATCAAGCTCATCGTGTATGTGTTTCAACTCCCACTGGTTGCAAATGTCTCTTCGTAGTCTATGCCTTCTTTTTGTGAGAAGCCTCATGCTACAAATCTTTCCTTGTATCCCACGATGTTTCCATCTACTGCATGATGGAACTACAAACTTCCCTTCACATATCAATACTCCATCCTAGACATCATTCTTCTTGAACTGGTCTTCCCTTTCTTCTTGGTTACTTCTTCATAGCTGGAAGGTTCTGCATCAATGATGTCACTGCATTCATCATATTATTCTTCCTCTTGAACTGTCGTCACTTGTTCTTCAAAACAAGTCTCATCCTTCTTTGCTTGTAGGCGATTTTACGCGATCTTTCCTACAAGTAAAATGCATTAGTTGTATGGTTAGAAACATTTCATAAGGTATATTCATAATGAAAAATTATTTTTCATCAAGATATATGATTATGCAACTATTTTAGCCAATACAACATTCATCCACATCTCACGGAAACTTTCTAGATGCCTTCTATCTCTACCAAGACAACATTGAGATTGTGCACTAATCCAATATGTCAACAAATAGGTTTCATTCTAGATAAGTAGCAATGGAGAGTTGTATAGCACCATGAGCTACTTACCCATCACATGCATATTAGTAGTATACTGTCATTAATGCAAACATTCTATCATGCATAATACATCAACTAAATATAAACAAATGCATAACAAAACAATATCATGAAATGACAATTGAATACTTATCTTTATTTGTTTCGTGGGTAGACTCCTTCTTGAGCCTGCATCTTCATCATCTTCTTCATTCATAATAGCATCGTTTCTTATCCAAATGCTCAGATAGATAAGAGGTCCTTCAAGAGTTGAGTTCTTCATATTCCTCATTGCTTGAGGGATCTTCTTTGGATGGTAAGAGCTCGATATTTAGTTTCTCCCATATTCTCTTCTCTTATTATGAGTCGAGCTTCTTCTTCCCAGAGTCTGCTGAAAGTAATCACTTCCTTCTGGAACAAATTCCTTGCATGAATGAATCCCATGATCCTGCGAGGCCATTCAAGGTTGCTATCACCACTTTTTCATTTTCCACTTCTTCTTCTACTGCTACAAGTTGTTCTTTGATTTGAGAGACCCTCGTAAAGTATGACTGTATGGTCTCTGGATTCTGGATCTTCACATTCTTCAACTGTTTTCTCAAAGTCATATTTTGATTTATGTTCTTCCCTTCAAATAGCTTGGTTAAGGAATCAAACATATTCGGTGTCTTTAGGGAAGACACTTGTGGTACAAGTTTATCCGTGACTGAATCAACAATGATCTTCTTAGCCTTGACCAAGTTCTTCTTGTGTAAGGATTTTAGCCTCATCTCCCTCTAGAACTGGAACCTCTCTACTTATGTAGGTGTCCAATTCATTTTCTTCAGAGAGATCATATAATTCCATGCTTGGAGTTTTTCAACTTCACCAATATTATCATCAAGCTGATGTGATAGATCACTTTGAAATGAGAACCTCAAATGAAAATAGCAAAAGATTAGATCTTACCGATTTGACATGTCCGTCCTAGTTCCGGAGCTAGCTGATCTAGGGTTTGTCAGAGAAAACCTAATTTTAAAAAATTGGAATCTTTTAGATATGATTGGATAGAAATATATATCTCTTCAAGTTGAGCTGTCCAATGTACTCATTTTCTGAAAATAGTGGAGGGAAGCTCCCAGAACAGGAAGCCCTAGTTTTCCAATTTCGTCTGCAGAAATTCCTGATACTATTTCTGCAATATCTCTGACATTCCTACTCCTATATGTCTAAAACTTTGTATTGAGGTATCCTAGCCTGTCCCTATTCCAAAACCATAGGGTTCATCAGAATTGGATTCACCAATTGGGACTTATGATTGTTTTCCCAAGGTGACATGTTACAGGACTATTCAGAACAACGAAGTTGTATGGACTGACATGTGTCACTGTTTCATCACTTGGGTCTGAATTTCGGACCACAAAAATTAAATTACGTGCCCTTTTTGGAACAGCTTTCAAAATTTCATTTGGATCTTTGCAGCCTGAGATATAGCAATTATCCCAAGGTATCCTGTTTAGGGATGAGTCCTGGAAGAGGCTGGATCCCTAACTTGGAGGAATCATATCTCCTAGAATATAGTGAATCTAAAGCTGAATTTTGGACACAATATACATCAGGATTTTAGATTTTCCCTGTGAAAGTTTCCACTCTTGATACATCTCAAATACCGAGATAGCGTGAATGTACCAAAACGTATCAGTTTTAGTATTTAGGGTTTTTCTAGCTCAGGGTCAAACTAGAGTTTGATTTTCCCGGAGTTTCACCCAACCAAAAATATTGACCCAGGTCTCTAAAATTTGATTTTGATGAGGAGAGAAATTCTATGCTGGGATCACTCAAAAATTCCTCTTCTGTAAGAAGCCCTATTTTCCCGCACCAAAAACTGAAAATGCTCGAAATCGAATTCCGCTTCGACAGAAAGATGCGCCCTTCAATGGAGAGTCAGCCTAGCATACTTTTGCTGATGGATTGTGAAGAGACCCAAAAAGTAAGAAGCCCTAGCTTCTGTAGCTGCACAATGTCTTGTTCTCAAGTTAGCTCTGATATCATGTTAGATTTTTATCATTCAAGCTAGCATTATGATATTAGGATCTTTAACTGAGAGAATAACATGCATAGCAATAAACACAAGAGACAAGAGACACAAAGAATTTTCCTCAGGGAAACCATAAAGGAGAAAACCCCACAACTTCCTTAGAGATAGAACCAGCAACAAAAGTAAAACCCAAAAACATAAAGATGTTCTCCCGACAGCAGTAGTCTCTCTCTTGTCCCAACAACTTCTCTCTCACTCATGCGCTCCAATGAGTGAGTGTGTGTGTGATAAATAGAGAGGCTCACTCTCTATTTATATTATTTCATTCACTTGAAACCCACTCCAACATGTTAGCCTCACTTAACAATTACTTACTAGAGTCGACATCTCTAGGAGTGTCTAATAACCCTAATGCCCCACAACTTGTGGGGACTTTGCCTCCTCCGACCAACAAGGAGGGTTATCCTTAACACAATGGTGGGGACTATTTCCCTGACTTACAATGACTCACCTAGGGTCGAATTCTCTAGGATAGTCTAATAACCCTAGGGCCCCACAACTGCAGGGACTTTAACCCTTGACAAATAGAAGGGTTACCAACAATAACTTGACATGACTTGTTCACATTATAGAAACTCCCAATCGAAACATCGGGGCATGACATGACTCAATTACATTACAAATACATCCTGGAATAAACATCGGGGTATAATACATAAGATATACAAGTGAATACATTCCAAAGTTACAATTACATCAACAAATCTTAGCGAAGGTTTCAACTCAAAAGAGATCTTTTCTGTCTGGAAAGCCTTAGCTGCAAGAATGCCAGAAATTCCTGAATTCTCTAAAGATCAGTGCACTCAAGATTCACAACCTCCCCAAGAGAAAGAGGAAGATGACCAGTAGGTCTGCACTGTGAGTTTCTTTTCAGAAGAAGAGGAAGAAGAACCTAACATAGTTTTCAACCTACAACACACTCACAATACTAGATCTAAAGGACCACCTCCGCAGGAATCAACACCTGCAAGAAAAGCTCCCAGCAAAGGTAAAACTCAAACTTAGAAAGACACTCTCATTCCTGAACCAGAATATAATATGGCCGAGGATTTGAAGAGAGTCAAGGAAAATATATCTCTATTCGACCTTCTCAAAATCCCTTCCATAAGGGATTCCTTGCCCAAAAGCATGATAATCAAACAACCTAGAGAAGCTCATAATAACAATCTTGACTCTTCTCCTCAACCAAATCCTGGAAGGGCACTCCACCCTTCTTACTTACGTTTGAAATATTTACAAGAATGTACACAACTGCATGGTAGAATCATGTCCTTGATCTAATGTCATGCCCCTTTCTGTATGTAAAAAACTGAATGCTACATGGGAAGCCTATCCTATTCAAATAGTACAATTAGAAAGATCCAAAGTCAAAGTTGTAGGCAGACTGAGGAATTTTCTGCTCAGGTTATCTGCAGATCCCTGAATACATCAGACTATTGATATTATGATTGTAGATATCGCAGAGATTTACTCTATGTGGTTAAGTCGAGATTGGTTAGAAAAATAGAAAGGTTACTTTGCTACAGATTGGCCTCACCTGTGGTTACCCCTCAATGGGTAGCCTAACAAACTCAAAGTTGACAGAGAACCTTTCATGAAACAAATTGTAACTGATCTCGATGGTTCCAATGAATATGTCTCATTTTTTTATAATAAAATTAAACATTTCACATTTAACACCTTCTTTGGAGACCTACCTGTTGATGTTTCTCTAGCAGAGAATGTGTAGAAATAGTCTCAGATAACTCATCTCACTTCTATGCCATTCTCCAGCACTATTGTACACAATGTTTATAATGTAAATACTAACTTTAGAATTGACCCTGTCGTTTGGAATTTGTTTTTTTATGGCTGTAGATCTAAGGATGGAGCAAGTGCAGGATGCATCCTTATTGATCCAAAGGGGATCAAGACAATGATCGTGTACATATTGGAGTTTGAATGTACTAACAACGTAGCTGAGTACGAGGCATTATTCCAAGGACTAAGGAAAGATATTGATATGGGAGAAAAATCAATTGAATGAGTACGATACTCTGAAATCATCATGAAAAAGGTATGAAATCAGATACATTTTCTATCTCCACGTCTAGTTAATTATCAAAGATTAATCAGAGACATGACTAATTCCTTTTCAGCATTTAATGTTAAATATGTTCCTAGATCACAGAACTTTGACACAGATTTGTTAGCCAATACTACATCTAGACTAATCCCACCTGAAGGTTTGTCCCCTCAAACTTTCTCTATCAAATTGATGTACAGACCCTCTATACCCGAAAATGTCACAAATTGGAAGGTGTTCGATGATGACCTACAAATACTAGACTTCCTGTCAGCACAAAACACCTTCGAAGGTATGGCTATCGACGAAGGTGATAATGCGAAGTCTCTATCTGACCCTTCCAATATCATCCCTAAGTCTATCATCAGTTTAGATAATTTTAATGACTTACAAGATAAATTTAGATAGACCACCAACTGTAAGACCCATAGCTCTTATGTCCAAAGAACCTGCTCTTATGTCTCCAGATTTCAGTAATATTTTATACTTTATACTTTTGCTACTGATTTTACTTATGTAGCTGTCCTAACATAGAAAAATCATGAGGACGCTGAGATCCCCATTTATTTCGTGAGTTCGACATTCAAAGGAGTTGAAATCAACTATTCCCAAGTTGACAAATAGACCTACACAATATATAAATCAGTAAAACATTACAAGCCTTATCTTTTGAAGTCAAGGACTAAGGTGATCTTTTTCGTATGCGATCGTTCGCAATGTCCTCGTCCAAAAGGAGTTGGGATAAAAAAGAGCTCACTGGATGACCGCCCTTCAAGAATATGATCTGGAGATCAAGCCTGCGAATATTGTCAGAGGACAAGGTTTGTGTCAACTCACTACCTAGTCAAATGATCCTGAATATCAACACACCAATTGGGAACAAGAAGAGGCTACTCCTACAGGTTTTGTTATTGCACTTGAAACCACGACATCTGAATGGTATGAGCACATCAAGTTATTTCTTCATAATGGGTTTTCTCCTGAAACCCTTGATCCTAAAAAACGTAGAGCATTAAGGCTGAAATCATCCCCTTATCAACTTATTGATAATGTTCTGTTTAGAAAGAATTATGATGGATTTTTTCTTAGATGCCTAGAAAAGGACTAGACTGATGAGTTCCTTTTTCAATTTCATGCAGGACTTGCAGTTGGGTGTTTCTCAGATGATAAAACGTCTCACAAAATCATCTGGGCAGGATACTATTGGCCTACCCTATTCAGATATGCTCATGCGTATGTCAGAACATGTGATCCTTACCAGAAGTGTGCTGGAAAAGTCATGAAACCTGCCTTCCCTTTGCAGCCAGTAGCAGTCCACTTCCCATTTCAGCAGCAGGGATTGGATTTCGTCGGACCTATCAAGCCCGTATCCTCTTTACATCACAAATACATCTTGACAACCACATATTATTTTACAAGGTGGGTCGAAGTAGTCCCTTTAAGGCTATGTAACAAAAACCAGGTAATTTCCTTTCTTGAAAATCAGATAATCACCAGGTTTGGCATCCTTGAGTATCTTGTTTTTGACAATGCGTCATACTTCCAATCCATTGACCTAACTAGCTACACCCTTGAGAAAGGGATCAAGCTTAAATTTTCTGCCAATTATTATCCTCAGGGCAATGGGATTTTGGAATCCTCCAACAAGAACTTGATAACCATCCTAAAAAAGACAGTGGCTTCACATCATAAAAACTGGCATACCCAACTTTATAATGCTCTTTGGGCAAAACGAATCACTCCTAAGGTAGCCATTGGTAACTCCCCTTATTTCCTAGTTTATGGCAAGGAAGTTGTTCTACCAGCTAATCTCACCATCCCTTCGTTGCAGTTGGCCCAATCCATCCAAGAAAATGATTCTTCACCATTACAGTAGAGGATTGATTCTCTACTCAAGCTAGAAGAGGATAGAGAGAAGGCCAAGAACAAATTCTACCAACATCAACAGTTTGTGAAAAAATGGTTTGACGAGAAGTCCTCCTCTGATATAGACTTCTAAGTGGGAGATTTAGTGTTGAGATGGGATAAGAAACACAAAGACAACAAGGATTATACCAAGTTTCAATTCCTTTGGCTGGGACCATTCATTGTTATAGAAACAATTGGTCCTAGTACTGTTCAGTTACAAACACTAGAAGGGGTCGTCGACACCTATCCAATGAATGTTTTCCTGCTCAAGAAGTATTTTGTTTGAAACGATTCTCCAACCTTATACATAGGTTTGGTGTGTTATTTTCCCTTTCTATTTTCTGAATGTTTGCTTGATATTGGTGACCTTTTGGTAATCTCTACACATGTGGAAATGACGGGCAATCAATTTTTCTTGATATTCAATACTCTTAACCTTAGTAAATTTTGTCAGTTACCATTTTCCCTAACTTGTATCAGGATCTATTATATGCGAATGATAACCATAATTGTGGAATTTTATATTAATGCACTCTCATCCAGGTCAATATATTCTACATGCCTTACTTTGATGATGAAATTCATGGAAGAAAAGGTTCATCTTGTGTAAGGTTTCATTAGGGCACTGCAGCATATCTTTATAACCTGGTCAGTCTTACTCTTACTTCTTCATCAATCTTTTCTTCATCAACAACATTGTTCTGAAGAGGTGGAGGTACCCTTTGATCCTCATTCTCTCTCCTTTCTCGCTGAATATCATTATTTCTTCATTCTCTAGGTATGAAACGAGGAGCAAATTGTATTCTGAATTGGTTCTGATTGTTAGGGTTTATTTCACCTTCTTGAACAGGCTTGCTTGAATTTATTTCTAATTCTAACTTGTTTAATTTTGCAGTTAAAATCTTCACCAACTTGGCCATTTCATCAATTTTTCCTTCTGAAGACTGAGATGTAGAAACCCCTAGAGCTGCTTCCTTCTTACCTTTCCTGTCATACATCTGCTAAGCTATTTCCTTATTCAATCTGTTGGAATCCAATATGTTAGACTCCACCTCTAAAGTTGCATCCTGCATATTCAGTAAAGAAACATGTCTTCTCTCTCTTAGTAGTAAAGAAAATTCATGATCGAAAGCATTTGCATATGTGAGTTTTGCAGATGTTTCTGAAGGTTTTATTTCCGTAGGAATTCTGCTGTACATTTTATTGAATATTTTTGAAAACTCTGCCATAGGTTCATCCTTCTTTCTCCTAAGGGCTCCAAAATCAGTTATATAATAAGTATGGTATTTGGTGTCACCCCATTGTCTCATGAAGAGGTCCTTAAGCTCTTTTATGACAGTGATTGAATTAGCAGGAAGCTCCCTAAACCATTTTCTGACATCTCCATCAAGGCTCTGCACAAACATCCTCATCCATACGTCCTTAGATTCAATGTTCTGGTTATTAGCATAACTGAGAAAAGCTTCCCAGTGCTCTTCAGCTATAGTTTCACCCTGTCCATTAAACCTAGGAAGGTATTTCTGATAGTCACCTCCAGGCAGTGCATTCAAAGGATGAGGCAAACTAATGGTGCATATCTAGCTGCAACCATTCGGTCCATCATGTCTATAGGCTAATTTTGGGATGCCATTTTAAGGCTGGCTGACTTTGGTGATGGAGAGATTTGGTTGGAACTTGGCTAAAAGGGGGTTTTACCTACTTTCAAATCAAATAGAGGTATCTTACCAGGAGATACTATTTTAGCTTTTTTGAAAGATTGAGGATCAGTGAAAACTTGAAAGTTACTGACAGGGATTATAGGCTTTAACCAAGGTGAGGTTTCTTTTTCTTTTCTCATAACAGATGAAGGTGATGAACCATCCAACTGGTCAGGGTCACATAGGGCTGGTAATGACTGAGAACTTCTAATATTCCTTGCTTTTTTCAATATCTATTTTGGGTCTGAAACACCCAACTGCAAAGGTGAAATAGGTCTGTTTCTAGTTCCAATTCCCCTAGTAGCCACTGTGACAAACTAGTGAAAATTAGTCTTAAAGATATGCTGGTTTAAGTTCACCTCTTGAAACCAGTGAAATGATAAGTATCCCAGGGAAAAATATGTTTTCAACTTCGTTCCCCAGCAATGGCACCAAAGATGTTTATGCCAGAAATTGTTTCCAAACTACAAAAAAACAAGCCAACATAATCTCAAATATTTCAATAAAACAAAACTGGTTTTTTAGGGTTTTTTAAGGTTTTCTGGTTGTGAATTTTTGTGACAAGAGGGAATGCATTCATAACCCAAATAAGAACTAAATCACAAGCATAGAAAAAATGAGATGCATAACATAATAACCATGTATCCAATAGAAAATAGCACTGAAGATCATCCATAAATGGCAAGCACTACAAGCATAAAAACTTTAAACCAGCAATGAAATTACCGAGTAGCTAAAACAAGCTATAAATGAAGCTAGAGAACAAACTAAAGGGTAAAATGGAGCATATATTTCATAATCAGTTCTTCAAATACACATAAGAGTCATTTACTTAGCTTATGAACCAATCTAGAGACCTCCTCTAGCCAGCCAAAAAATCAAACCTCTAATCCTCTTTGTGACCTACATTAATACTATCCTTAAAAATTCAGTTAAGGGCTAAACCCTAATTGCTTTTCAGCCTACTCATCGAAATGGTTCTATCAAAATAATAATTACAAAAATGAAATATCCTTCAAAACATAACAAATAACTGATTTTGTTAACAAGCCTCATAGATCTTTAGCTGCCTCTTCTAACAAGGCTATCCCTTCTAGGGCTTGGGCCTTTCTCCTAGCCTTCAGTTGCTCTACTTCCATCTCTGCCATCTTTCTAGTGAGTTCTTCATTTTCCTGTTGTATATCTTTGATGGTTTGTTTTAACATTGTAAATTGTGACTCTGTATTTCTTTTTCTTTTCAATGCCTCTTTCGAGACTGCAATCAGCTCCTAATAGTGGCTATTCACCTTATCCAGATCCTCTCTGAGTCTTCTATTGGCCATAACCAATCCATCATTTGTCTCCTGCATATATTCCACCTGATGTTTGAATTGCTTTATATTTCTCTGTAATTTCTCTTTCTCTGAATCAAATGCTTTATTTCCTGCTGTACTTTACATCTCATTGGGAAGCCATGGAATGTTTAGTCTCGTAAAGATTTCTTAATCTTCTGGCAGCAATTCTGTAGGAGTCTCATGAAAACTTAGGTTTTCTTTAGTCTCAGTTTCATAGGGAACATTTTCATCAACCATCAACTTTTTTTCTGAGTGAGAAACCTCTATCTCACCTTCTTGTTGTTCCTTTAACATTTGGCTTCGTATCTCTAAAAATACATCAGACAGTTTAGTCTCAGTGAGGGCAGATTATTTTTATGATTTCATTGGTCTTTTCCCTTTGCTGTCACCCTTATCAACATCCAGTTTTTCATCAGAGGAGGAGTCATCAATCACAGTTACACCTTCTTTATTCAATTTAGGGTTTAGTAATTTCTTCATATTCAACCTAAGCTTGTTTCTGGGTCTAGTCTTTGGTCTCCACCCAGGAGCAAGTTCCCCTACCATTTTTAAAGTTTTTCCCTGATGGATGACTGAGGAAAATTCCATGAATTTTAGCTTCTTTTTCTTTGGTACTGCTACCCTATCTTCCTGGCTGTGAAATTCCTTTTTAGTGCTAACCTTAGTTTCATCAATAACAAGAAGCTTATCCTCCTCAAACAGGTATGTTTCATCCTCTGACAAGACTGTAATTGGACTTTGCTTTTGGACTTTAGTGTCCTCTTCATCACCTGAAACTTTCTCTGCAAGTACAATATTTTCATCAACAAATGTCTCTGCTGGTGCATCATCCTGAACAGGCTGAGTCTCCTTATTAACAGACCGCAAATCTTTGCTCTCAATGTCATTTAGATGTTGTTTAGATTCACAATCTTCTTTTGCAGGCTCTGCAACTTCCTCTAATTTGACACTGTATTCATTTTTAACCTTTATCTTTTGTCTTAGTTTTCTGATCAAGGTCTGTCCTTTATCAGTTTTCTTTCTAGTAGATTGTCCTTCTTGACTATTCTAAAACCCTGACCAAAAAAGGAAATATTCCCAAGTTTTTCCTTCTCTCTGCAAAACACTGTTAATAATGAGTTTGATAAGTCCATGGTGAAAAATGGACTATCTGGTATGATTTTGGTGTTCTTTTATTCTGTAAGACATCTTCTGGAAGTCGATCCCTTGAAAGGTTAGGTGTCGAATTGCACGCTCCATCTATCTTCAACCTTCCAGATCGCTTCGAACTGTCACCGCTGGGAAGCCCTAATTCTTCCTTCAACTGTCAAAACTCTAATTTCTTAGCAATATGTCTCCACGATGACCTTGAATGCCTTTGTATTCTTCAGCTTAGGAACCTATTCGTGAAAATTCTATCTCATTCCACTTACTGTCATCATTTTCCATGAGCTTGCATACAATTGCCACGATCTCCCTCACACGATTACCAGACACCTATTTCCATGATTAGCCTGGCAAGACATGTATCAAATGTGCTAATTGATGTGATTAACACCTTAGGAATGAAACCCCCGAAAAAATCGAAGTGAAAAATGACTATTTTGGCGCTCGCGACTTTCTTGTAGCGCGCTAGTGCATTAATTTCGTGCTTGCGCTACAAAAAAGTCCAAACACATAATTTCATGTCATTTAATCACTAATCCAGTTTTAAGACTTGGTTTATATGATTAATATTTGATCTTAGTGTCATTAATGAAACCATTAATCAATATACACCTTGTAGAACCCTTCAAGAATGAACTCTACGCAAAAATTTATAAAAGCAAGCTTAAAAATAGGAAAAAATCAAAATGATGAAAACTAAAAGGCATAAACTTAAAATTAACCTTTATGCCAAAATTTCCTAGAAGTAAAAATATTAGCAAATTTCAAAAAAACATAAACAAAAGCATAAAACTAAGGAAGAAAAAATCATGACCTAACATCTAGCTCCTGCTGCGGGATGAAGTTTTCCTTGTGAGGCTTCAAGAACCTGTAGACCAGTACCTTCTTTTCTGTTACCTGCTAATCTACAAAATTTCCATTGGGTTATGGAGTCCTTATTATGTTTTAATCACACCGGTATATACAATGAAAAAAAAAATTCCCCTAAAAAACTGTAGAAATGCTTGAGGAATCGTCCAAAGTCTGTAGGACGAAAGTGTTATTTTCCCAAAACTTGGATATTAGGAAAGGGCCGAACCAGAGGTTGTCAAATTTTCCATGTTTCCCTTTTTGCTCTTTCCTGGCATCCCACCTTAGAACCATGTCACCAATTGAGAAAGTGTTTTCTTTGATTTTCCTGTCAAATCTGTCTTTTACCTTCAATCTGTATAACTGTGCCTTTTCTTCCACTCTTTCTCTGTTCTGCTACATCTCTATCATCTCATAAATTCTTCTTTGCATATCATTAGGTTCTTCCTGACAATTCTGAAAAAAATTCATCACTGGAATGCCCAATTGAACAGGAAAAACTGCATCTGTACCATACACTAATTGGAAAGGAGAAGTTCCAATTGCTTGCTTGACTATTATTCTATCAGCCCATAATGCATATTTCAACATAGAATCCGATGATCTCTTATTATGCTTTAGCAGTTTCCTGATACTCTGAATGATATTTTTATTTGAGGACTCAGCTAAACCATTACCTTGGGGATAGTAAGGAGTTGAATGTTTCAACAAGATACCATTCTTTTCACAAAATGCTTCCATTTCCTTAGACTTAAAAGCTTTTTCATTATCTGTTACTATTTTCTGAGGACACCCAAACGTACTGAGGATATTTTCTTCAATAAAACCCCTAATCACCTTATCTGCGTCATTCCTAGTAGGGATAGCTTCCACCCATTTGGTAAATAATTCTGTTGCAGTCAAAATCCACTTGTGTTGTCCTGAGGAAGATGGACTTATCTCTCCTATAAAATCCAGGCCCCACTGCTGGAAAGGAGCACTTACTGAAATTGGTTTTTAAGGTAATGACAACAATTTTTGTTTACTAGCAAATTTCTGACAAGGGATGCAAGCTCTTACCTACTGATATACATCTGCAAACAAAGAGGGCCAATAGTACCCAGCCCTTAAGATCTTGTATGCTATTTCCTTCCAATACTTGTGACCTCCACAAGCACCCTCAATTTCAGGTTTATCCAAACATCTAAGTAGAATACCCCCTGGGTCCTTCCAAAATAACTGTTGTTCTACTAAAGAGTACTTAGTAGTTATTAGCTTCAAATATCTAGCAGCCTTTCTATCTAAATGCTCAGGACATTGCAAATATAACAGAAAATACACAATGTCTGCGTACCATGTGGATGCTGAATAAAAGTCCATAATATTCTCTTTCTCCAACTCTGCTTGATTTTCTTCTTGAGCTAGCTCTTCTGCCATCACATGCAGTCCTAAAGTTTGGCAGTTTGATTCAGCCAGTAGCTTGGCTAAACCCTGCCCCTTGACTAGTTTGGTAGGTCTGATATCTACATCATACTCTATGATTTTAGCAATCCACTTGCCTCTTTTCCCCTCGCTGTCAGGCTGTGTCAAAACATATTTTACAGCAGCATTAGGCACATATGAAATAACTTTAGAATGCAAAACATAGATTTTGAAAAATTTCAAATCTTTCACCAAAGAATAAGCCTGTTTTTCCAAGATGTTGTATTTTAATTCAAAATCTCTGAGAGTTTTGCTAAAGAATGCAATAGGTTGCTCAAGACCCTCCATATTCTTCTGCAATAGAACAGCTGCTAGTGTATCTTCAGGTGCAAAAGAAAATGTTAGAATTTCTCTAGTGAAATCTAGACTTACTAATACAAGGGCTTCAGTAAGGGCCATCTTGATTTTTTCAAATGCATTCTTTGCTTTAGTGGTCTGTTTGACTTCTTGATCCTTTTTTAGCATGGCTGTAATCTGCTTGATAGTCTCAGCAAAGTTTGGTATAAACCAACGCAGAAAATTGATTTTACCAATGAAAGATTGGACATCTTTTTTGTTGAATTTTCATATGCTTAGCTAAGACATCAGTATATCATTTCATTTTTCATAACAAAGCATATAAACAGGATCACTGAAAGAAACAGTATCACAAGAACAACACGGATTTATCTTGGGAAAACCCTAAAGGGAAAAACCCAGCAAAATCTTCCTCAATATAGATGCCCCAAAAAGGTAAAAAGGTAAAACCAACAAGGAGATCAAAAACCTGATCCTCCTCCTTCTCTGGCTACTTCTCTCCTCCACAAGTGCGCTACTCAAGTGAGAGTGTGTGTGTTAAATGAGGAGCACTACACCTCTATTTATATTCATCCATTCACTTAAGTTAACTCATTTGACATGTAGGCTCAAGTAACCACACTGGGGTGCTAATGACCCACCTTTACAATTAGAGGGGACTACCTCATGACTCTTATTAGTTCTTCTGATTAGGAGCATCAGGGTACAATGTAATACAAGTGGTTCTCCTGGTAGGACCATCGGGGACCACAAAAAGATACATATAGAATATTCTTTGAAGTTACAATATTTCAACACTCCCCCTTAACGAGAAGGGTATTCTACAGCAACATCAACAACAACAAGAGTAGAGATAGGGGACATCATCAACATTAGTAGGGTAACACATCTATAAATCATTGGAATCTTTTAAACATCATGTAGTCTTCATCTTCAATCTTCAGTCTTCATCATCAGCAACATCTTTAGTCTTTGATCAGCAACATCTTCAGCATTTTGATCTTTCAATTAGCAATGACATCTTCAGCACTTGGACCTTTCGATCAGCAACATCTTCAGCACTTTGACTATTCGATCAGCAACAACATCTTCAGCATTTTGACCTTTCAATCAGCAACATCTTCAGCACTTTGACTTTTCGATCAGCAACAACATCTTCGGCATTTTGACCTTTCTATCAACAATGTCTTTAGCACTTTGACTTTTCGATCAGCAACAACATCTTCAGCACCTTGACCTTTCGATCAACAACAACATCTTCAGTACTTTGACCTCTCGATCAGTAATATCATCATCAACACTTTGCCCTTTTGATCAGTAGCAACATCATCATCATATTCTGATCTGTCGATCATAATCATCGCCACTTTTTGATCTTTCGATCAGAAACATCATCATCATACTCTGATCTTTCGATCAAAAATATCATCAACATACTCTGATCTTTTGATCAAAAACATCATCATCATACTCTGATCTTTTGATCAGAAACATCATAATCATAGTGCGTTATCATCATACTCTGATCTTTAGATCATTACATCATCATCATCATACTCTGATCTTTTGATCAATATGTCATCATCATCATACTCTGATATTTCGATCAGTACATCATCATCATACTCTGATCTTTAGATCAGTACGTCATCATACTCTGATATTTCGATCAGTACGTCATCATCATCATACTCTGATCTTTCGATCAGTACGACATCATCATCATCATCAACAACCTGCAATCCACAACTCAAAGACAAAAAGTCTTTGGATCACTTTTGGACTTAAATTCCAGGGATGATACAATCCCACCACATTCTCGACAACCAAAGTTACTGTATTGATTACGGGAGAATTAGTCCCTATCACTTTAGGACTAAGTCCAAGGACGATGCAATCCTACCACATTCTCGAGGACCGAAGCCATCGGATTGATTATGGGAGAATCAGTCCCTATCACTTTAGGACTATGTCCAAGGATGATGCAATCCTACCACATTGTCGAGGACTGAAGCCACCGGATTGATCATGGGAGAATCAGTCCCTATCACTTTAGGACTATGTCCAAGGATGATGCAATCCCACCACATTCTCAAGGAACGAAGCCACCGGATTGATTACGGGAGAATCAGTCCCTATCACTTTAGGATGATGTCCAAGGATGATGCAATCCTACCACATTCTCAATGATCGAAGTTACATCGAATCCGTTCTGAACTGAAGTTCAAGGATGATACAATCCTTCCACATTCTCGATGACCAAAGTCACCGGATCACTTCTAGACATATGTCCCAGGATGATACAATCCCTCTTCATTCTTGAAGACTGAGGTCTCTAGATCACTTTAGGGAAAGAGCCCAGGGATGATACAATCCCACTGCATTCTTGAAGACCGAGGTCACCGGATCACTTTAGGTAAAGTTCCCAGGGATGATACAATCCCACCATTTTCTCGAGGACCGAGGTCACTGGATCTATTATGGACAGATGTCCCGAGATGATACAATCCCTCTTCATTCTCGAAGACCGAGGTCTTCGCATCACTTTAGGGCAAGCGCCCAGGGATGATACAATCCTACTACATTCTCGAGGACTGAGGTCACCGGATCACTTTAGGGAAAGTTCCCAGGGATGATACAATCCCACCATGTTCTCGAGGACCGAGGTCACCGGATCTATTATGGACAGATGTCCCGGGATGATACAATCCCTCTTCATTCTCGAAGACCGAGGTCTCCGGATCACTTTAGGGAAAGTTCCCAGGGATGATACAATCCCACTGCAACATCACTACTCCCCCTTTCGAGGAATGTCTTTCCAAACAACACCAAGCTTGTCTCGAAAGTATTCGAACTCTACTCGAGGCAGAGGCTTCATCAGTACATCATCATCCAGACCATCATCATCTACATCTTCAGTATGTGAATACTGAACTATCACCATCTGTATCTCCAATATGTGAATACTGAAAGTATCATCATCTATATCTTCAGTATAGAAATACTGAAAGCATCATCATCTCTGTTTGTGCCAGAAATTGTTTCCAAGGCTAAAAGAAACAAGCCAACACAATCTCAAACAAAACTTAATAAAGTGAAATAGGTTTAGGGTTTCTGATGTGTTTTCTTGGTTGTAAACTTTGGGAACCAGCAGGGAATACACTCATGAGAAAAATAATAACTAAATCATAAGCAAAAGAAGACAAAGATGCATAATATATTAAACAAGATCCAACAGAACACAATGTTGAAGTTCATTCATAAAAGACAAGCATTACCAGCATATAAACATAAACCAGTAATGAATATATCAGTTAAGCAACTAAACAAGCTGAACAATGAAGCCAACACAGGAACTGAAGGGTAAAAAGTGTCATATATCTCATAATTTTATCATCAAATGCATACAAGATTTTTGATACTTAGCTCATGAATAAGTCTAAAGACCTCCTGAAGCTCTCCCAAAAAATTGAAACCCCTTTCTGTCCCTTTGTCCCTCTTTTATAATTACAAAGAAGTAGTTCTATCTCTCTTTCATTAGGTCGAAATTGAAACTACCTAGCAGTTACATTAACTAACTAACTCAACTAATTGACTAAAAATAGCAAATCGGATTCCTGGCAAATATGGCGAATTTCTGGAAAATAGGTATCAAATAAGCTTCCATATCTCTCAATTCGTGACACCTATGTAAAAACTGAGAGAGGTTTTTGTAAATGGGTTCGTGATGGACAAACACCTCTCTTTGTTTTTAAAAATTAATCTCCAATCAATCATAATATTCCCCGAAAAATGAACACTAAAACAGGAAAATATTAAATATTTAAAATCCCTGAAAAATAGGCTGCAAAGATTAAACTTAATATTTCAAACCTTGATAGCTGTTGCAAAAATGAGAGAGGTTTTTGTATATGGGTATCTTATGAACAAAAAACTCTTTTGGTTTTCAAAAATTCCTCTCCATTAGCTCGTGGTCGGCATTTTACTTCAATAACCCAAAACAGGAAAAACTGAGCGGAATTATTAGTGATCTGTGCATTTTACTGTAAACTGGATGTTGCTTTACTGTGTCATAACCAGATATATCAGGAAAACTGTGATACTTCTTTTTTGGGCCTATATATTGGCCATTTCCATGGGACCATAAAAAATGATCGACTAGAAAAGGAATTGTTATAATATGATCCACTTCCCTGTAATCCATCTGATTCAAAGCCAGTGTTCAGAGCACCTTGTCCCTGTATCTTACTGAAGCCATATCCAACTGGTGCATTTTCAGATATCCCTATAGGAACATCTTCATTCTCCTAACCATCCCCATCATCATCATACTTTTCCATCTCAGCATCAACTTCCACATCCGTCTCTTTAAAAACAGAGGTCTCTGACTCAATTCTCGTAGGATTACTAACATTCAGTACACTGTCAATGCAAAGGCCATCTAAGGAAGGTACAGGAACTGATTCTGTCAAAAAAAAATATGAGGGAGCTTGAGAATCAATAAAAGGGATTTCATTAACATTTATAACATCAGCCAGTGGAGGTAAATCAATATAGGGGACAATCTCAGCTAAAGAAAATCCACTTTCTAGACTTGTGTGCTCCATTGCTTGAACTTCTATAACCTTGGGACAAATACAAAAAATCTTTCCCAGGCTTCAAATCATTGCCAGGAAAAGTCTTGTCAATTCTGGTTCCCTTGCTCTCTAATGTTTCAACCTCTTCTATTGGAATAGCTTCGGAATTTAGGCCATATGTGACCATTTCTCTAGAAACAAAATGCTCTGCATGTTCATATCAAGTTTCTGATTCTTCAAACCATTTTTGGTCCTCTACTTTGTGGTTTGCACACCTCAGAGATGTTGCAATAAGCCATAACATAAACCCTAATGACAAAATAGCAACCATAAGAATCAAGATGAAAGGAACTTCCATACCAGTGCCTATATTTCTCAAGGAACCTATCCACTCGCTATCCCCAAAAGACATATCTGACACGAGTGATATATTAAGGATGAGCATCAAAAATAAGGATAACCAGGCCAAAACTTCCACAAAAAATAGATATTTTATGAGTGCCCATTATTGAACTTGAAGATGCCACTCTAAAAAGAGGTATTACAACAGCTGGAAGTTGCATAGCCAACATGACCTGAGAAAATATCAGCAACTGATAAACATCTGTAGTCCCTGAATTCCATACATAAAGCATGGCTAGGGAAATCACACCTGCTTTCATTAAAATACATTGAAACCATATATGATGATCAATACCAAGGAAACCTTCCAAAGCAACTTGCTCTCCAATGGTCCCAGTTAGTTTTGTCAACTAGCTGGCACAAAATACAGCCAGAAAAAACGCCATGAGAGCGATTGAGCTTTTGAATATATGTTCCTTCAATGGGTGCATATCCTAAAAAGTTAAAACTTCAAGGCCTACATTATGAAAAGTTACTACTGCAGAGCTCAACACTGCGAGGTTCACCATCAGAATTCCACCAAATGAAAATGCAATCTCCAAAACATTGTAATGACACAATGTTCCAATTGGTATGTTTTGCACATTTTTTTGCACAATCTAAGAGTGGAGGTAAAAGTTATGAGGCATAATATTTGCACCGAGAAGGCCCACAACTGTGTAAAGGCTTTCATGCTTTACTCTTGGAATCATTCCATTCACTATAGAGCCAGCATTAGAATCCATGGATAAAGAACCGAGTGCAAAGAATAGAAGCACCAATCCTGTTATGCTTATAGATAATACTTCAGCACAATGCTTTCCTAGGAGTAGTAAAATGAGCGAAAATAAAAGTGCATTAACTATGCTCAGGAACACACACAGAAACATATCCAGCTCCAGTAGAAGATTAATTCCAATAGCAGTTCCTAGAATCACCATTAAATCCAGAGCCATCACAGAGGCCTCACATTGTACCCAATCTATGCCACTACATGTCATGATGGACTGCATTCGGGCTAATGATAACCAGGATCCCCTCACGACATGAAACCACATGTTCTCATGATGATTCCTGAATCCACACGTAGCAAAAACCCTCAAATCACGCAATCAGTCACTCCAGCTTAGAAATCATGCAAAAATTTGGCTAAAAAATCAGAGAAAATAGAGTCGCGATATTCTTGCAGCGCTCCTTCATTAATTTTGGGCACTTGCGCTACAAGAATAACTCTAACTCTATTTTGGTGTTGTTTTACAACCTTTTTCCATTTTGAATGCAAGTTAGGTGACTGTGTTTTTGGAATATATTTGTGACATATTAACTCAACATAATGACCTTGAAACCCTTCAAAAGCTAACAAAGGAAAAACAATAATGAACCTAAAGGCAAAAAACACTCAAAAAAATTCACTAAATACCAACAATTTCTATAATAAGTGAAAAACACATATTTCATTAAATTTGGAATTATACAAGGGATCTAGAATTTAGAACTTCAACAAGATTGAGTTTTCAAAAAATGAAAAACCAAAAAATTACTTAATTCACTCATTTCAATCTTTATATTCACCATTTTTTTATAATATTATCAATATAAGCTATATAAAATCAAATTTATATAAAGTTGAAGCATATCTTCCTAATATTAAACTTAGTTTCCTTACATTATTTTATTATTATAATTTTTTAATTTGTATTAATATTTGAGTTGATCAAGGTTTACCTCATCTCATGAACAATAGATGTTGCAAGAAATTTCTTACCTATTAAGTTATCTAATGGCATTATTTGTATGTTGAAATTATTAACCATTTTATTTATAATTTGATAAAGCATATATTGTGCATGTGTTGAATTACCATATTAGTAAGAGATTGTCTCCATTTTAGAGTGACCTACAAAGTTATTTAATGATATAGCAGTCAATGTGTTTGTTACTGTAACAAATTTATGTATTGGCATAGTAACTTATTAATTCCCAATCTTGATAATGGGTGGCTAGAACATGGGGATTTTTTCTCAACTTCAAGAAACAACAAGAACTGGAAATGCCTAGGAATTGGCTGAAACCTCTAATACCATGAAAACTTATTAGCTCATATAGTCACTGTAATATTGAACCTGTGGATGCGGACACTACCCCTAATCATATTTAGAATATTGACTAGAAAAACAATTAGTAACATATACACAAGCAACAACATGGAAAACTAGGTCATACTCTATTTTATTTTCTTCCCTTTATATGTATTGTCGAGTACGGATCTAGAATTTAGAACTTCAACAAGATTGAGTTTTCAAAAAATGAAAAACCAAAAAATTACTTAATTCACTCATTTCAATCTATATATTCACCATTTTTTTTACAATATTATCATTATAAGCTATATAAAATCAAATTTATATTAAGTTGAAGCATATCTTCCTATGCTTAAACTTAGATTCTTTACATTATTTTATTATTATAATTTGTAATTTGTATTAATATTTCTTACGTGTTAATTTATCTAATGGCATTATTTGTATGTTGAAAGTATTAACCATTTTATTTATAATTTGATAAAGCATATATTGTGCATGTGTTGAATTACCATATTAGTAAGAGATTGTTGCCATTTTAAAGTGACCTAGAAAGCTATTTAATGACATAACAGTCAATGTGTTGGTTACTATAACAAATTTATGTATTGGAATAATAACTTAGTAATTCTCAATCTTGATAATGGGTGGCTAGAACATGGGGGGTTTTGCTCAACTTCAAGAGACAACGAGAACTGGAAATGTCTAGGAATTAGGTGAAATCTCTAATACCATGAAGACGTATTAGCTCCTATAGTCATTGTAATATTGTACTTGTGGATGATGACACTACCCCTAATAATATATAGAATATTGACTAGAAAAATAATCAATAACATATCTACGAGCAACAACATGGAAAATTAGGTCATACTCTATTTTATTTTCTTCCCTTTATATGTATTGTCTATTGTATGCCTTAGGACATTTTTGTCAAGTATATAGCACAATAGGTACTTAGGCACTTCACTTTTTCCCTTCATTTTATGGGATTATTATGAGCCCACAAGTTTCTACATGTTTTGGACATTGTTAACTATCAATTATTACTTTGGATTATGTTGATTGGTTAAGCCTAGATTCCTTTTTATAATATAAATATAATCATCTAACATTTAAAGAAATATTCATTATTCAATACTATATATTATGATATGTGGTTGGCACTATTTTAGAGCCAACAAGAGAAAATATTGTATTGGATAAAGTCTAAGTATACCAATTAAGGTCAAAAATAATTATTAATTAGAATATAAATTTTATAGTACAATTGTTTTTTTTTCAAAAACATGAAGAAAGAGGGAAAACCCATTCTAGCTATTGCAAGTGTCCAGTATTTATTTTTGAAATGTTTGAACATATTACATTGAAAAAACATTAACTAGCTACTCCCATAGTAAAGTTTTTATAGACAAAGTCTATAATATGTTGTCTGTCCAGTATTTATTTTTGAAATGTTTGAACATATTACATTAAAAAACATTAATTAGCTATTCCCATAATAAAGTTTTTATAGACAGTCTATAATATGTTGCTTGTAAGTGCTTTACTGGACTCCATTAACCAAGTTTGATGGATCGAGAAGTGTGGTACATTTGAAACCAATGAATTAGAATAGAAACATTGAAGTACATTTTTGTTTCTTACAAATACAAAAGTGAAAACCCACTAAACTTATTAAAAGTGCATTTAACAATCAATT
>LPNX010972573.1:0-29242 GCA_001517045.1 Pseudotsuga menziesii
TTCGTGATTCTGAACTTAAGAATAGGAAACCTTTTAGTTTATGTAATTTGGAATATGTAGGGATTTGTGTGAAGCCATCCAAGTATTATTTTAGTTTATCCAATTGCTTGTCTTTGTTTGTTAAGATATCAATTTTTCAACACTGCAACTTCTAGGTGATTGAATACTTAACATAAAATTATTCAGTTGTTCATGATGCTTCAATTGTTTCAGTTTATCTTGGAAAAAAAGGTTTAAGATGAATGAAAATGCAATTGTGGTCATTGATGTTAAACAAAAGTGTTTTATACACTGTGACAATGTTGAAGAAGCTTAAAAAGAACAAAATGTGTCAATAGTCATTAATTTCATAATGCAAATAAGGTAGTAAACACCAAATCGTGATGGTACAAAGTGATGTGTTCAACATTGATGTGCACTACAATCCTTACCCATTTCCAAATGTTTTTCTAGCTAAATTTCCATACGGTTTTCTAGATAAGGTGCAACCGTTTCCATATGTTTTTGCACTTCCTTTGTTCTATAGTCCCTTCGTTGGCTTCATGACTCAGAACTTATCTTCCCATCTCTTCCCATTCCAGCCTTTGGTATCACAATGTTGCCATTTTTTCTTCCACAACCATGAGAGGGGAAGTGATAATGCTCAGGACTGCAGTTTTTGTGCATATAAAAAACCGTAAATCAGTTCCAAATGATATTTGCCTCAAGAGGACGGTCTATTTATTCACTAAATCTTACAGATGTTATCATTAGTTCAAGATTTTCATGATGTAGTATATATCCTTAACTTGTTACTAATGTGAACTGTATATAATTCTCTTATCTCTTGTAGCTTGCAAAAGGTCACTCAAACGATGATATGAAAGGCCAAAATGGGAGCAGAATAGAAGATGTGAAATTATTGGATTTGAAAGATTTGGTATTTGGAGCGTGTGATATTGACAATGATTTAATGTTTAAGTGACAAGGATATATTAATACTATCATATCGAGGCATCAATAAAGTGATAAACGTGAAGTTTACACACTTTGAGATAACTTAATGCTGAGAACAAGTGAGGGTAACAGTTACCTCTGCGATTAATATGATGATGTGATGATATTTCAGTATGTTCAAGTGATCTTTTGAGTTGTCCAAGAGATAAGGGAACTATATACAAGTGATATTAATCAAGAAAATTCATTACAGATATATAGTACATCATGAAAATCTCAACCTCATAATAACATTTTGTAAGATTTAGTCAATAAATATCATGATAGGACATTTATGAATTCAGAAATATATGGGACAATGGAAAGGTATTAGCATCGTAGTTTAAATCATCGGATAAGTCACAATATTCCAATTTTGAATTTGCGCATTTTTTATTTCCGACATCAAACGCTAAGCAGAAGTCCAAGAAGGTAATTAATGTATTGTAGATATATACAATTAGGTATTAATTAGTCCTAAGTATAAATTAATATCTTAAATTTATATCAAAGGAGCCATATTGAGATTATTAATATAGTTTATCAATAGTAATTATTGTTAAAATAGTTATAGTTAATACCAGTGGGATCATATACCATGCCACAATATTTTATAGTTTGGTTAATAGGTACATTCTTAATTTAACTTATCAACATACAACATGGATGATTTTGCAAACTCAACAAACTCCTTGGAAAATTTATTTCCATATATTTATATAAATATAAAAAAATATCATCATTAGTTGAGCAAGAAGAAGTGCACAGATACTTTGTTCAGATGTAGAAAATACCATCATTTGAAATAAGGAACGCCAATATTTGAATTTACGATTTGCGCATTTTCAATTTCCAACCTGGGACTTCGAAAATCCTATGTCGTATGTTTTCATTAAGAAACACCATACGGTCCAATTTTAGATTCCGCAAGATCCGATTTGTGACATTTTCGATCTTGCAATTTTTATATTTTCAAATAAAAAAATGTCGAAGATAGTATTTCCAACTTTCGACGTTGGCGTATGCAAAATCGTTGTCGTATTCTTTTCACATTTCAGATTATCAAGTTTTGATTTCCGATTTTAAATTCTGAAGGATCCTCGTTTTGGATTTCCAACATTTATCATTTGTTCAAATAAATAAGTGCGCATGTACCAATTTCTGACATCGGACGCTAAGCACAAGTCCAAGTCCAAAAATCCTATGTCGTATGTTTTCATTAAGAAACACCATATGGTCCCATTTTAGATTCCGCAAGATCTGATTTGCGAAAACCATTGCCGTATTCTTTTTTCATTTCAACTTTTGGAGTTTCAATTTCCCATTTTAAATTTCATAAAATCCTCGTTTCCAATTTTTGACATTTATCAAAGTCCCAATATTCCAATTTCGGATTTGTGCATTTTCGATTTCTAACATCGGACGCTAAGCACAAGTCCAAGAAGGTGATTAATGTATTGTACATTGTTGTGTATTAAAAGCAGCAATATTAGTGGAGCAAGAAGAAGAAGTGCACATGTACTTTGTTTAGACACAGAAAATACCATAATTTGAAATAAAGAACACCAATATTTGAATTTATGATTTGCACATTTTCAATTTCCAACCTGGGACTCTGAAAATCCTATGTCGTATGTTTTCATTAAGAAACAACATAAGATCTGATTTTAGATTCCACAAGATCTGATTTGTGACATTTTAGATCTCGCAATTTTTATATTTTCAAATAAAGAAATGCGAAGAAAGTATTTTTGACTTTTGACGTTGGCGTATGAAAAACTGTTGCTATATTCTTTTCTCATTTTGGAATTTAGAGTTTCGATTTCCAATTTTAAATTCTGCATGATCCTCATTTCAGATTTCCAACATTTAGCATTTGTTCAAATAAATAAGTGCACATGTACCCATTTGTTACATTGGATGCTAAGAACAAGTCCAAGTCCAAAAATCCTATGTGGTATGTTTTCATTATGAACACCATATGTTTCTCTACCTATGATAAAAGAATTTTCCAACGTTCTGGCACCTCTCAGCGTGTAATTAGCCTGTAAATCTCTCCCCATTGGTACTCGGGATCCACACCACATATACATTTGGTATCTTCGTATATGTATTTCGTCTTGGTAATGACTTCTACCTCGGGTTCTTCCTCGACCACAGGGGCCTTCTTCTTTTGCCTCTTTGACATTGTGAATTTGAACTCTTCCTGCCATAGAATTGTAACATTAAGCCATTTCCGTCTGAGTGACAAACATTTACATAACAATGTGCAGCATTTTACTCCCCTTATGTGTACCATGACAGCAATTGGTTAATGAAGTAAATATGTGCATGTATATAAGCTGAAATGGTCTAACTAGCAGAACTATTGAAACACAATGGGCAGTGTTCAATAACTTTGTCTATGTCTATCATGATGGAAAATATTTATATGCAGTAAAATATGCAAACTGTCACAAATTTCCAATATCAATAAATATATTCGGGTGAGAAAAACATCTACATTAACATGACTAAAACTCCGTCTTTCTGTGGGCACCATGGTTGTCTTGCAACGTGGGAAAGACAGTGGTGAACTTTCAGGAAGAAACGTCATCTATGCAAACTATGGTACACAGCTATGTGTAGTGATACACCCCCCCCCCTCGGACTAGGTTCAAAACTAAGCGTGAATGGGGCCCCGTGGAATCGCGTAGGCAAAATACGGGTAGCATCAACATAGGACAAACAGCCCAAACCCTATAGGGAGAGGTGGAAGAAAACCTACCCCTACCCATCCTCATCACATAGGGCGGTTTGGTGCAGACAGTGTAACGGCCGTTTACACCAAACCCCCTCATTTATATGCACATGGTCACAGAAAAAAGGCCGCAGGAAAAAATACTCTATGGGTCAAACGTCCGCACTAATATTCACGATACGACCCCCCCCCCCCTACTATATATGTACGTAGCTAATGGGGTGAAGAAAACGACCATAACAAACCTAACCGGGGAAAGAAAGACATCAAACACTCAAACGGAAAAGGGAAAAGGCAATAGAAGCCTACTTGGCACTGATGTGTAACTGGTGTGGAGAAAACCTGCCAAGCTCCCAAGGTTAAGACACTTGGAATGCGGGTACCGAGACTGGGGGACCAGACGAATGTGAGCGAGCAACAGTAATGATCTTGACAGCTTGCGACAGTCGAAACAAAAATAGAAAATAAAATAATCCAACAATCCCAACCGCAAATATATATATATATATATATATAATCAACATGCACGGTGAGGAAAAAGTTAAAAGATCAGACGTCGGAAGCCAAACTGATTAGAAGTCGAAAGTGTATCTCTTTCCGCAATGGCAGATGGCCAAATTGCTAAGCCGTTCGCTGAGAGAAACGAGACCAATAATGGCGCGTCGGAGCTTTTAAAGATTGCATAGATATCGGAACGGGAGCCGCAACGACGGAGCCGCAAAGACTAAATCCATCCTCAACGTGCATAAAGATCGAATCAGAAGAAAAACGACTACGCATCGGCAAGGTTAGTGATTCGCCGTCCGCAATGGCAGAGGAGGCAGTAGTAAAAACTATAACACAAAACCCAAATAGCAGTCAATCAATCCAACAAACAATGGGCAAACATACGGACCAAAACTGATTTTCCATCTACAACGGCAGGCATTTAAAAGACTATTCGCCTAGGAAAGGATAAAGCCTTCCGCAGACGCAATGGCAGAAGAAGAAAAGGTGCGGTCTTCTGCAACGATGGATCTTTAACGACTCAGACAACTGAAAAACATAAATTTCTCCACAGCCACAATGATGGAAGCCTATGTCTTACGGGATCGGCGAAAACAATAAAGTGGAAGCAAAACCAAACGATAATCGAGAGAGATTGCAATTAGCCATCCGCAACGGCGAAAGAAATAGTCATAATAGTTTCAATGTAAAACCAAAGGCTGGTGATTGAAAAACAACGTATTGGACAGAAAGTCGAAGCCAAGATTGATTATCCATCTGCAACGGCGGGAGGAAAAGCAAACACCTTCCGATTCAGTCATGCTGAAAACGCAATTAAAACGAAATGATGAAGTTTGATCAAACATTGAATTTTTTTGAGTGTTAGAAACATTTAAAACCAGTGGTAGATAAATCCAAGCATAAGAAAAGTCTTTCTGAAAATCCTTAGACCCGATCAAAGAAGAAAAAAAAACAAACTAATCCAAGCAAAGGAGGGTCCCGAAATTTTTTGGAATTTTGGGAAATTGTTGCAGCTGCAACAGAGGGCCAGTCACTTCACCTTCTGACAAGCAATTAATCTAGATATGATAGGTATACGTTGCCCTAGATTTGGAAGCAGTACAATAATTGTCCTAGATTTGGTAAATCTTGGTCGAGACCGGTGCTTGCACACAATTTTTGAGGGAAATTTGATCGAATTTTCAGCAATTAATGAGGAGCGAGGCGACAGGTGTTGTCTTGTCCATGCAATAAATGCTACCAATGGGTCCAACCTAAGCGACCATTGCTTCAGAAATTACCACCTTCAGTACAAATACACAGATCATTCCAGCATAAGGGTTACTTTTGCGATTTCTGAGAGTTATAGAGCAATTTGAAGAGTTTTCCCTGTGTAGAGATACTCCAGTTACAGATTGCTGGTTTCCCCATTTTCACAGCCATTACTAGTCCAGAGTATCGCACCAGGTGGTTTATGTCTGAGAAGGAACCTTTGGAAGATCTCGTGTGACGATTCTGGCATGGTGGCCTCGAGTCTGCTATATCGACGCCGCGCAGGGTTGTGAAATTAGCTGCAACATAGGTCAGGTAGATGCCAAGGATGAAGACTCAAGCTCAGATAGTAGAAGAATCCATCTTTGAGCACAAAGAAGAAGTTCATATGGCAACAGTATACATTTTTCCATGAGCCGAGGCTACACCAGAGGTAACCATTCCCAAGGGTGATAAGTATCCTATTCCACTACTACCGATTGATCCTCGCATAAAGGAAGATGGATAACTGTTAGGATATGTCCCTGTTCTCAAATTCATAGACTATAACCTTGGAGACAGTAAGACATATCCTTAGTTTCAGCTGGATCAGTATCCTATGGTTCAGAGGAACCCACGGACCGGTGCAGATGAGTTTGTTCCTATGGAACATGTCTAGATTCTTGAGCAGTCAGGCTTGCTCAATTTGTTGAAAATACCACATTTTGGACGAGGTGCAGAGGTTAATGGCATGGTGCGTGTGCTACTCTCCTGTGTACATGGAGGTTACCTCTGGCTGGGTAACAGGGTTGATCTGAATGTCAATTTGATACACCGCATCACTGGGCTGTCCAATATCAGTAAGGACCCTCAGACGCATATATTAGGAAAGAGCAAGGATACTAAGCTACCAGCGATTCTAGTTAACAAGTATAAGCTACAGAGAGAAGGTTGGGCTTATGAATTCACAACCTTAGCAGATGATACACTTAGATTTACAGCCAGTCTGCTTGTAGGAAGACTGTTAACCAAAGTTCACTCGAAAGAAGTCACAGGAGCAGTAATTCACCTTGCCGTGCAGGTCGCAGAAGGTGAACAATTTAATTGGTGTTTGTTTTTATTAAATATTTTTCTTGCAGATTGTTTGGTAGTGTAGGATGATCCAAACCACCCCTTCCACGTCTCGTGGCTGCTTATATTATGTGCATTCGTCGAGTGGAGAGAGCCACCCCATACGTAGTTTCTACAGCTATGAGGCAGAGAGTGCAGAGGTGCATGCTATGCAAATCTATGGGAAAGCAATAGTCCAGCCAAGAAAAAGATCAATATGATAGTATTCTATGAATACTACAAGCTGTTGAAGTGAGTCATCCATGAGACACCATGGATCAACATAGAGGTTGTTGACATGTATCACAATTGGCTCGATTTCATCGCGGACAGGCATACAATCTATCTTTGGCCAAAAAGGTTTAGAAAGGATGACTGGGCTATTGGCTTGTTCAGGATGACAGCACAAGATGTAGAAGATGTCATCAAAGACTTTGATGAAGAGTGGAAGAAGGAATTAGAAGATGCCACAGTAGGAAATGTACCAGTAGATACCGCACCGATAGACCCATTAGACAAAGGAAAGGATAAGGTGGGTTCCAGGAGGAAAGATGCAGTAGAAGTGCCACCAGTGGCATGAAAGAAGAAAAAAGTCAAAGCCTCAAATCCAACTACATAGACCGCGCTAACAGAGGATGACTATGATCTCATCACAACGAGAGTGCAGGAGGAGATGCGGGACTCATTTCAGGTGATGCAGACATCGCAGGACAAGCTACAGAGCACGATAGATGAGCAACTTCTGGAGTTGAAAGCACTAACTAAGAAGCCTGCCATGATGCAGACTCAGCCAGTCCAGGCGATAGTAGGAGAAACCTCACAACCATCGATTTCCCATGAGGAAGTCTTTGCAAAGGACCACACCAATACAGTGCTAATACCTCTAGGGAGCATCCGTTTCCCTGCTTCGACGATTGATGTGCAGATATAGGATAGAAAAACTATCGAGGTTAATCTGGAACAATTCCCTGTTGATCAACTATAGATGATCCAGTAGTAGATAGCCGCAGAGCTCAGGGATAGAGAGCTTGCAACTTATAAACAAAACACTCGGTTGAGACAATAGAATGCAGAGCTCACCATAGGATTTCAGACAAAGGCGGAGGAGTTATGACAATATGAAGAAAGAGAACAGGATCTAAGTCAGGTCCTACAGAACATCGCATTGGAGTTACCCCAGTGTAACATCGAGTTTTCCTTGCCTCTAACACAAAAAGGAAGAAGAATTGAAGATAGAGCAAAGGCTCTGGAAGAGACAGTGGCCAAGATGGAGGAAGACCATAAGGTGCAAATTGCTGAGCTTGAGGCTCAAGCACCAGGCACACCTGAGGTAGACAAGGAAGCAAGGGCACAGGCCTTTAGAATCACTTCAACACAGATGAAGTGTCGCATAGATGATGCAGAGTCATTGCTAGCTAATGCGACAAAGACATGGTCAAAGCTAGAAGAGCTCCCAGATAGACTAGATTTGCAGGAGAGCATCCAGAACATAGAGAATGCAATAGCAGCAATAAAAGAAGAAGTCAAGAGCTTAGGAGCTCTTGCAAAGATGAAGAAGATGACAGAGATGAACCGTTTTCAACAGGAAGTGTAGCGGTTGCGAGAAAAAGAAATACAATTCAATAATATGCTTCAACCATATCAAGAACAAATCACAGAGCTGGTCGACGCAGTTGAGCAGAAGGTTAAGGCGTTCACTGCAAGCAAGAGTGAAATTGATAGCACAGAAGACCCCCTGATTAGTCAAGTTATGCTTGAAGCGGCACAAGACTGTGTCGAAGCGATGGAGAAAGATGTCACATGACTCAGGGAAAGATTCACAGGGACTTCACAGGAACCCAAGGAGAATCTATAGAAAAAGAAACCAGCTGTTAGGGGCTCGGGGACGAGCCACAAGTAAGTGTTAGTGGACTGTTGGAGCAGGGCCCCGCAGCTATAGGAAAAGCTGCTAATTTTGGTATAATATGGACAAATTTTGGAGGAAAGACAATTTTGGCGACGTCGATAAGCTAGTAATATAAGAAATGCGATCAAGGTATGACATCATAGTGCATTTCCCACTGCAGATTAGGGCCAGAAATCGTGGCTATCGGAGCATGGAAGTCAAAGGAAATAGTACTTGAAGCGGTCGAGAAGAGAGCTCAACCACTGCATTTAAAGCAGTGACGATGATAGGAGGGCTCAGCTACCCTCATAAATGAAAAAGGAGCAATGGTACAAGGTATTAAAGACAAAGGATAGAAAGGGAGTGACTGAGGAAGCGACACCCATACTCACGATCAGCGCCGAAAATCACGGAAGAATGTAGGAAGCTGTGATGTGACCAGTAAGCAGCAGTTCAAAGTACATATAGGCCGAATGTCACAATTAGGGTTTTGGGTTACTGTTGGGATAGGCCCACAGTGTTGTATCACAATGAGACCTTCAAGCCACCTATTTAAGCATGTATTTTGCATTATGAAGGGTTAGTTATTAGTTGGTTGGTTGGGTTTTTGTTGGGTTGTTTTTAGTTGTCATCAGTATTGTAAGACATTGAGAAAGAGTCGAGCTCTGGTTCTATTGTTAAGTCTGTAGTTATCTTATTGTAAGCAGTGGCCGGTTCCTTGAGCATGAACGTAACAATCCATAGGGATTGAGAGAGAGAGAGAGAGGAAGGATATATTGTAAGAAGAAAGCATTATAGGAAGAGAAGAGATCTAAGAGAAGGGCTCCCAACTGTGTGCGTGGAGTTTCCTAGAATATATCAGGTTGCATAAGAGGTTGCAGCGGAACTGTGTTACTCTCTCAAGATATAATACAAACACAGTTCCCGTGGACGTAGCTTCACCCCTAGAGGTGAACCATGTAACATCCATGTGTTGTGCGACTATTTCATGTGATTGTGCTCTACTTATTTGCTATCTGTTATCCATTACATGAAATTTGCTTATCAGTTAATGAATGTATGTATGCTATCTTTAAGTTTAACAGTAACATAGAAGGTTAAATGTGAGTTGAATGTGTCGAGTATTCTGTATATGAGTTATCAGTGCTTGACTCACGACAACTAACAGCTAGAGTGATAAGTGACTTCTGTATGTGTAGTTTAGCGAGTTGAGCGTAATTAATGTTAAGCGTGTTAAACTGTATGAGCTTAAGTGATGTTGTTTGATTCCCTAATGAAGTTTAACTGAGTTACTATACCCAGGGAGAAAGCCTCTGGACCTTGAGAGTTAATGAGCATACTGAGTCTTCCTGTAGGAAGTATCACAACATAGAAAGGCGATATTGCACTGTCGGAGGAGCTGCGGTGTGAGATATCGCAGGTTAAGAGTCGAGCAAGAGAGAAAGTTTGCACATCATCCTAGAAGCTGCGATGTGATAAGAGTCAATCCCATAGCGGATTCAGCTAGGAAGAGAGAAACAACCCTTGCAGAGAGATTTAGCTGGTTAATTAGAGTTAGGAGGACCTAGGATGCTGCAGAACCTAGTTGAGGAAACCTGATTCTTCAACCACCCCATATAGGATCACTTCGGGTGAGACTTCAGGCTGCTCTGTGGTCTGTTTCCGAAAGGGCCAGTGAGCTAGGGGCTTTGTTGGTACAATAAAGTAAACCCAGGTTTTCCCAGAGCAATATGAAGCCAACACTGAGAGTTAGAGTCTCTGTGGTACAAGTATGTTGCATCAATCATAAAGGTATATCAAAGCACTAATGGGGCTTCTGAACACTGTCTCCAACGCAACCCAAAAATCACAAGGGACATAACCTATTTAGGTCCCTCAAGTGGACTCACCAATGTGCTAGATTCAAGTGACATTTGGGGTCTTCAACCAAATATTGTATGGACAAAACCCTGTATGAATCTCAACGGTGTGATGATCTAGTTGAATTGAAGCACGTGAGAAACAACCATCCTGAGAGGCACTAAGGAATCCTCTCAAGTGCTCCAAGGAGCTCATCAATGAGGTTAGTGAAACCAAGATACAGGGACCTCTGGGTCTATTCTCTAGAATATGTGTGTTGGCATTCACAGAGGGATACCTGCCCCTAGCAAAGGAAATGATGTTTCCTTGACCAGGAGTGCAAGGGAGATAACTGGAAGGTGTGAAGCAATTTGCGGACTGACTCACTAAATGGGGAGAGGGGGGGAGGGAAAGATTTGAACAGGGGAAAGGGGAGGGAGACTCAAACTTCCTTTTTTCAGAGTATGCCAGTAGGGAATACCAGCCATCAAATGAATCTAACTCATGGGAATGGGATCATAGTTGAAATATTGGGGATATCACTGCAGATCGGAAATACTTGGAGGAGTTATACAATTTTAATAATGATGGGATCCAGGGAAGACACATTACAGAGTACTCTAAACAAAAGCGACACAATGGGGGAATTCTTCCAAACTATTTTCTATGGGGTGGTGTCTAAGGACATCATTATGGTACGATCTCGTGGATTTTTAGCGAGCCTGAGAAGGTAAATGCTCGATGGTGCTTTCAATTTTAGAGAGTTTGAAAGCACAAAGAAGACTCCAGTGGGGGCTCTTTTTCATTGGTAGTTTCCTGTTCCTAAAAATAGTTAAAAGTATACATAGGAGAGCTTTCCCATCCTGGAGGGAATGAGAGACTTCTTTACTGTTGGTACTCCAATCAGGCCGGAAAAGGTTAAACCTATACTCACTAGATAGTCATTCATATACTTTTACGAGCATGAACAAAACCAAGTTTGCTTGGCAATATTTTCTTGATGACAAGGATGGAAAAGAGCTTAACAAAAAATGGTAGTGATCTTTTTCGTAAAGTGCGGCCCCTCTTCCCAAGAAAGCATAAAAGTATGCATAGGGGAATGGTCTTGGCTTGAGTGTGCCAAGGGTGTCCTTTTCATTTTACTGGTCTACATGGTCCACAAAAGGAGGTAAACAAGGCAATGTAGATTCCATTTCCTATACTTTAGCGAGCAGGAAAGGAAGCAGCTACGCTCGACAATCTTTTCATTGTTTTAAGGAATTAGAATTCAACACCATTCGATTGGTGCAACACCATCTCAATTGGCAGGACAGGAGTCAACACATCTTGGGGCCTCAGAGGTAGGGTAGGTGGTTCAAGGTACCACACAGGATCTCCTAGTGTGAAATCCTATAGATCACAGGTTGCTAAGATAGACTTACTCATGATCTCGAATGGTAGGAAAAGGAAAAGGAAAAGGAAAATGAAAGGGATCGTGTTGAGTGGGAATGAACCCCATTGTTTTCGTGGTAACTGAGGTTGTGGCTGTGGCTGGGAAAACAATGGAAGAGATGGGTCTGATGGACCATTAGTGATGGTGGAGATAAGGGGGTCTGTAGAACTGGACATCATGTAAATGGACATGGTGTCTGAAGAAGGAGGTGGGAAGTGCACTTATTCGATCAAGGTGATTTCAAACTCAAGGGAATGTTGATGGAGGTTAGCTAGAGCCATTCAAAATTTGGACAAGTATTGGCAATGGTGAGAGTAATGGCCATACAAGATGCAAAGGGTGCAAGAACCATTTGTACTCAATGCCTTGTTCCTGACTATCAGCATGGTTGGGAGTTCAACCATAGAAATGTTTTCATTTGTATCCATGGCATCCAAATGTGCACGGATCACTGGGATTTCTGGGAAATTTTGAGTTGGATGGCCATGTTGTTCACAGATGGCACAAGGTGGGACTTGTCATGGTTCTACGGTGGCTTTGGCATTCTTTCCCCTGGACCTTTTCAGGTGGGCCGATGCTGGTGCGAGTGCAGCTGCTGGCTTTTGTGGAGTGGGTGGAGGGTGAGACTTGACCGCGATGGGTTGCACCGGGGTTAAGACAACCTAGGGAATTGCTGGTTGAGCTTGCGGATCAAGATACTACATTGAGATTCCCAACGTAAAGTTGGGTAGGCTTAAGGTGGCCATGACTCGCTTGCTCATGACACCAAGTGGGGGCAAGAGGAAGGGAATCGTATGGACTGGGGATGAGATCCAATAACTCCCTGACAGTTGCATGTGGGGATGTGGTTGTGGTTGTAGCTACGTGTAATGCTACTGCTACGAGTGATGTTGCAGTTGCTATTAGTGTTGCGACTGCAGACGATTTTGTGGTTGTGGTTGGGGTTACGACTACAGTTGTTGTTTGGGTGTAGCGATTCTTGATGAGACCATGCACAAGCCCACAGTTTCATTTTGTGTCAGTGGTGGTGACACTAATGGGAAAGGAGTCATCATGGAGTTATCAGCAAACAACCCAGGGCCCACATTCAACAATGGGGAGGCTGCTGTGTTTTCAACCATAGTGTTGGTTGTAGGGACGACATTAGTGTGTGTGGTCACCCCTTGTGGCTCAATGGTGGTGATGGTAGGGATAATGTTGGAAGGTGCCATTAAACCTTGTGGGTCATGACAAGTGAGCTGATCAACCATCACAATCTTCCCTTCATGGGGGAACATCATGAGATGGAAGAAAGCTGATGCGACTGCTATCATGGCATACATGTAACTCCTTCTGAGGAGGAATTTATAGTCCAGTTGAGCATTGAAAACTTCTATGTCGGTCAGCACTATCTTCTGGGCTAACATGATGGGGACATGGGGGAGGATTCCTTGGGTTTTAGTGGGATGTCCATCATAATCCCGCAGAGTTGTGGAGGATGGCTGTAGAATTGGTGATCCAAGTTTCTACCAAACCAAGGTAGACGTAACACACGTGGATGCTCCCTCATCCACTATGAACCGATGTACAACCAAATTCCAGATGGACATCAGGATTTGGAAGGATGGTCAATGGCATGCGCGGTTCCCCATTCTTTGTGTCAAATGTGATCAACTTGGAGCCGGAGGGGTCTAATGCCCCTAGGGTGGCTAGTAAGACTTTTTGTTGCATTGGGCACATTTTAAGTACCTCAAGAGCGGACATGGCGATTGGCATTTGGACCAAATCATCCACAATGCTATAGCTGACTACAACTCTAGAAATGGCATTATTAGCAATCCTGCATACAGGGGGCATAGGAATGGGAGTAACTGAAGAGGTAGGTTGACTATTTTGGACGTTGATGTCACTGATGTGTCAGCGGGTTCGGTTGTGGTACCGTACTGATTTTGTCTAGTTTGTAAGTTGGCCTCTTCAGTCTTCATGGCTAGCAGGTGGTGAACACCTATTTTGGTTGTGGGAGGTGCCCCCAGAGCATTGGGATTAGCCTGTGGAAGGGGTACAGTTGCCACCAATCCTTGGACTGGCAGTGGGTTTTGAAGCACCATGGGGGGAGGTCCTTGTGGTGCTGGGTTGGGTTGGGCTTGATTTGCCACGTTGGTGGCCTATTGGGCCTTGTTTTGAATGTCTTGCATAGCATGAGCCATGAGGGGACACTCAAATGTGTAGTTCCCATAAACATCACAGAGTGTGCACGGTTGGTTTGTGCGCAACAGGGAATTGCATCTTGGTGCATTCTGTCGTGGGGGGTTTTGAGCTGGCCGGTTTGCCGTGGCATTGTTTGAAGTGTCCGATTATTGAACGCCTCCATGTGGTTGGTTATTACCTTGGTTGCAGGGCTGGTTATTTCTAGCTTGCCCTTGCTGATTGTTGGGGGCAGACTAGTCGGGACGGTTTTGTTGTGCGAACACTTGTCCTAACGGAGCGAGTGGAGTGGGGGCGGGGGATTGAACTGGTTGCACTAGTGGTGTATAGTAGATTTGTGGGGGTGTTGGTGCCACAAATGTGGGCATTTTCCCCACATACTGCTGTGTTGGCCAAGCCATGGCTTGAGCCTGCTACAGTGGCGAAGGCTGTGCATAGGAAGTTGTTGCTCTGGACTGGGACATCATTCTTGCGTAGTCCGGAGCTTGGTTTTGGTAAGCAACTGTTAACACCCAAAAAGTGTTCACTACCTCAGCTACCCCACTACATGGCTCATTTGTCCATTTTTCCTACCATATTTCCCTTAAAAACCATCAAAAAAGCCTCCAAAAGGCCATAAAACCATCTAAAAAGCCTCCAAAAGGCTTAAAATGCCTCCAAAAGGCCAAAAAATCCCTTTTTCCTCCAAAAATATCCAAAATTCCTCTAAAAATAGCAAAATCCCCTAAAAGGGAAGAAAAAATATAAAATAATGAGGAAAAGGAGGAAAAAAACCCTAAACAGCTACCCTAAACCATGTGGTTTCCAAAACCATGGGCCAGCACTCCACCACCAAAAAACTATAAATAGGTGATGGAGACCCCTCATTTCACATCCACAGTCATAAGCATCCTTACTCTGCCAAAATCTCTCTTGAAACCCTAGCTCACCATTGAGCTACTTTCACCTTGAGAGCCCCTTTTGGCCCATTTCCACCATTGGAGAAAGAGAAGGAGTAGCTGGAGCTCGGAGCAACCCTCACGGATCACTGCAAAGGGCTTCACCAACCTTCACACCGGAGGTAATATCAATACAAGAAAACCATTTTTTACATCTTGTTGTTTTATTCCATGCACATGTTTAGATTAGTTTTTATTTCTATTTAGCATTTTCAATTTCCATTTACTAAACTGCTACTAAGGAGTCTCTTCTCCTTAGTAGGTGCTCATTTGCACAAGCTAGGGGTAAAACCCTAGCCACAGTTTTGGCGACTCCACTGGTTTCTAATTTCTGGTTTTAGTCTTTGTTTTTTCCTTTCGGCTGTCCCTTTCAGCCACCGCAAACTGCATTTTTTCCCTCTGCAGTCGCGTCCCGACTGCGTCTTTCAGGTCTTTACCTGCGGCCCGAACGCGGCTATCAGACAGTTTCCAGCGCCCTGCCGGTGGATTCAATTTTGTTACCTGCGATCTGACCGCGGCTAATCAGCCTGTTTGCTATGATCTGAACACGCCTGTCGGCCATTTTCCCGTGACCCGACCGCATCTTTCAGGGCTTTACCTGCGACCCGACCGCAGCTGTCAGATTGTTTCCCACGCCCCGTCGGTGGATTCAAGTCTGATACCTGCGATCCGGCCGCGGCTAATCACCTGTTTGCTACGGTCCGACTGCCTCTGTCGGCCAGAAAGCCGTGACCTGACCGCGCGTGTTTCCTTCAAACCCGCGGTCCGACTGCCCAATTTCGCCACAGACCTGCGGTCTGATTTCTGCATTTTTTCCTATTTTTGAACTCAGCCCCTTTGCTGCAATATTTTCTGCATCTGCACAGCCATCTGTTCTACCTGCAGCCCTACTTCCCTACAGCATTGCAACATCATTTCTGTTCCATTTTACAGAATCTTTTTAAAATTTCAGCATTTTAATTCAGAAAATTTTGCATGCTAAAGTGTTGAATGCATTATTATTGTTTGTTAGAAGTTTGCCCCCTTTGTGTGTGGCACTTCTATTTCGGGTTCATCACCTCACGAGCACACACTCTGTCACCTAATTCAAGTGAGCCTTAAAAACTACTTAACTCAACCAATATTCTAACCCCACTTGGGGAACACAAAAGAATCTTTGTAGTTAGGTAGGATCGGGGGGATAGGCTTCCAATAACACCCCTCGGTTACTTACACTTGAGGCATAGCTGTTGTCCAATTAGGGAACCAAAATCCCCTAGTATTTTTTGGCACGGTCACAACTAGTTTACCAGAGGGCCTCTCCCTTAGGAGGGTTGAAGTTGTGAGATTGGTTCCGGAGGCCTGAGTGGAATACCGCACTCCATTCAGTAACTGAAGGGATACCTTTCGCAGTTCTCGGGATATCACTGTATAGGGGTATTGCAGTAAAAGGACCAAATGGCAGATTCACCTTTCTCGACGTGTCATGAACGGGGTATCTTAGTTTCCATTCTTCTAGGATTGACTTCTCGGTGTCCCTCCCAGTAGGGGGATATCTTAGCCACTTGGATTTCCTATTCATATTGTCTGACTTGGATTTCATCATCTTGCAGAGGATATGTCTAGTTGAGTCAAAATACTTTTAGTTAGGCGTTTGCATGCTCCCTTACCTCCTTTTGGTCTAGTGAGTCCACCATTCTTTATTTTTAGGAAACCTGCTGCTTGTTGGTATTCTGACCATTTCTGTTGACACTCCACCTATTGTAACACAGCTGTTACAGTGGGTGTTTTGAGTTGGTTGTTCGCCTGAGTGCCCTATTTTTTGAGCTCTCCCTCTGCACACTCGGTTGCATTAGGGTTTTTGAGCTGTTTTTTACTCACCTCAACCCACATAGATTTGACACCATCTTTCACCATTGAGTCCCCAAGACATTCTCAGCGCCTCAGAGGCGATCCCCTACAGCACTGTTCACTTGACACCACCCGTCCTTGACACAGATCATCCTCACTTGATACCACTTATCATAGATCTCGAGCCTTGTCACTTGACTCTAGTCGTCAGCGGCATAGGACCCCGTCACCAGATATTGACACCCCTTACTTTACCTCCGATTCTGAGCCAGAGTCTGAGAACCCCATTTACACTGCCCCTACTAGCCCCATGGCTGGCGTGACTCCCACCCCTGTCTTGGTAGCGACCATTGGTGGCACATCCACCACTACACCAGTTACCACACCTGCTTTGGGTATGCCCTCCAGCGGGCCCCCGTCTATCATTCCCCTCACGGCACCTATTCCTGCAGTGGGAATACCTATTCCCACTCCATCAGTGGCTCATACTACCCATGGTGGTGCAGGACCATCCTATACCACCTTAGTTCCCCCACTTGGGGGCAACCTCCCTAACACTACCCCTCCACTTGGGGGCATTGGCCCCAACTTGGTCCAACCCACTACTGTGTCACATCCTTCTTCCAGTTTGCCCTTCATGGCTAGCCTCAACCTACCTGACCTAGCCAGATTGACTGACGACCCTATCCGACACGACCTTGCGTGGCCTCACATGCCCACCAAGCTCCCCTTTGACATCCCTAAGTTCGAGGGCAAGGCATGTGAGGACCCACAAAACCACATTATGTCCTTCCATCTATGGTGTTCCTCCAACTCCATAGTAGACGACTCTATTTTCCTTCATTTATTACAACGCACCTTCACTGGCTTTGCTGCCAAGTGGTATATCGAGCAACCCTATGGAACCCATGCCACCTTTGCTTCCCTTGCCTCGACCTTCCTGCAGTTCTTCCAGTTACCTATCCGCTATGATGTAGGCGTTGAGATCCTCCTATCATGCAGACAAAACATGGCTACCCACATCATGGACCACATTCATGAGTGGCGTCGACGCCGTAGCTTATGCAAGATCAAATTAGATGACCGGATCTTCCTATATTGGTTCCTCAAATCCCTTCTTCCTATTATTGCTAAGGATGTGGCATCTGAAAGACCCCAGTCTGAAGAAGAGGCCATCCTTAAGGCCCAACAATTCGACCTCATTTATGCCCAGTCGAGTTATCTCTATACCATTATCCCTGATGCCCCTCGCGGTGATTCCTCCCAGCACGATACGTCGGGGGCATCCCACGCTGCCGACGGCATTGTTGGCCGTGTCTCTTCGCATCCTCAACCATTTTCCATAGCCCGTCCTACCCCTGGCCCTGATCCTTCGTGGGCTACCTCACAGTCTCAAACAGCCAACTTGTATGCTCCCATGACACATCACCACCATTCCCATGGGCCCTCATGTCCACCTCAGTGTTTCGGCCATGAGACTCCTGCTTACGCCCCCCTGGTCGCACCTCAGCCCTACTACCACCAGCAAGCTGCACCAGCTCCTGCACTTTCACAAGCCCAACCCGCTTATTACCCACCATAGGAAGCCCCTGCAGCAAACCCTCAACCCACTCTGCAGCCCTATCAACAACCCCCTCAAGTTGCTACACCTGCGCAGCCTCCACCGACATATCATCCAGCGCAGCCTGCTCCAGCACCTGCGCAACCTCAGAATCTACCTGCTGCCCAAGGGCAAGTTTACGCACAACAAAACCCACAGCAAAACCAGAACAACCAATGTAACCAGGGCCAACAAAACCGCGGCAGAGGCCGGAATCGTGGGAACAACCAACCTACAGACCAGGCAGGTTAACCCCCTAATCCCCCCGATAATAATAATGCGGCCCCTACTAACCAAAACCCTGATCGCCCACCCAAGCAGGCTAAAAACCCCAACTTACGAACAAACCATGCTTGTTCTATTTGCGGGGTCTATGACCACTACACACATTTTTGCCCACACATGGAGCGAGTTCGGCAACTTTGGGCTGAAGATGCCCACCGCCAAGGGCAGGAAGCTCCTCAAGCACAACCCAACCCCCCACAACCTCAGCAGCCACCTTTGGTGCTGCAAAACCCCTTACCAACTCAAGGCGTAGTGGACACTCAACCGGTGGCTCCCCCTCAAGCCAACGCACCAACCCAACATCAAATCACTTACGCTGCTCCTGATCAACCCATGTTTGACTCAGGTACCCACCACTTGTTGATGATGTCCTCCACTGATGTCAACCTCCAGACCCGGTGGAACTAATATGGCTCCACCCCTGAAGCCCCTCTCGTCGATAAACCCACTAATGCTCAACCCACTGATCAGGCATTACGTATACCTCCACCTCCACTAGATGGCACTCCCAAAGCACCTCGTTTCCCACTTCGCCGTATCAACAATAACCCCAATGCGCGGGCTGCGTCAAACTACAACATTGTCGATGACTTAGCCCAATCTCCCGTAGCCATGTCTGCGTTAGAAGTCCTAAAACACTGCCCTTCGCAGCGCAAGACGTTACTCTCAGCCATTGGGGCTATCGATCCGAATGATTCAAATTTAATGACATTTGATTTGGACCAATCCGAACCCTGCATGCCTTCCACTTTAGCATTCCAAGTCTCTGTTTCCATTTGGAATTTTGTCATCCATCGATGCATTATTGATGAAGGTGCCTCTACATGTGTCATGCCCACCTCCATCTAGCAGAACTTGGGATCCCCCCCTCTCCATCAGTCCTCTACTGCGTTGCGAGCTTACGACGGCCGTTTGGCCCAACCACAAGGCCTATTAACTAACGTCCCCGTCCAGCTGGCTGGCAAAACCGTCCTCATCAACATCGAGGTTATTGATGCCCATCTTGATTATAACCTTTTACTTGGCCGCAGCTACATGTATGCCATGCGGGAGGTGGCTTCTACCATTTTTCGTACCATGATGTTCCCCCATGAGGGACGCATGATCAAGGTTGACCAACTCACCTACTATGATCCCAATGCCCCCGCGGCACCCGAAAATGTTCTCCCCATGGTTGAACAACCTATTTCGGGTGCCACCACCTCCGTTGTTTCCTCTATGGGGCCCGGAGTTTACTCAGATGCGCCAATGACCTCGACCTTCCAATACATTCCACCCCCGTCACCCGCCACTGACGTGTCTGACCTATGTACCCTATCCCATAACACGCAAACCCCTACTAATCAACCGCCCTTGTTGCCTAAACCTCCTTTGGTACCTATTCACATTGGTGCTACACCCATCCATACTATTCCTTTCCTATTCACTCCCTCAGGAGTAGTTAGCTCCCCGTTCATTGCTACCCTAAGCCTCCCTGGGTTAACCCTAGGCTTACCCGTTTGGTATCTTTCGCCTCCTATTCACCCACCGACACCAGATGTTGTCCTACAACCGGTGCAACCCATTGTCACTACCAGTCAACCACCTCCTGGTGTCGCTACCCCGTTGTCCTCCACGAACCCCCCCTCTCCTCTTACCAAACCCACTGGGGGCAGAGGCCCCCAACCTTACACTGTTGTCCCACCTCCCAAGACAGTCAAAAACCCCCCTGTGTTTCATGCTCCTCCCAAATGCGCACTGTGCAATGAGTTGGGCCATGCGACTCACCAATGTCCTCAGTTATCGGTATTACAAGAACACATGCAAATGCTTGACAACGACCCCACTATCCTGGTTGTCCACCTAGATTCCACCCCTAAGCCTCGTGACAAATCCCTGCGCACTAACCACCCCTATGCCCTATGTGGTGTTTACAGGCATTACTCACACCACTATCCCGATCTCCCCGAGTACAGAGCAGCTCTTTTTCAGATGAACAATCTGGATCTTGAGACGGCACCACCCACCATTGAAGAGATCCACCCCCCGGTCTCATCCCCCTCCGGAAAGTTTAATACCATTTATATGATATCTTCCGCCACTACTCCTTCGTCAACCGATTTGACAACCCAAACATTCCGTACTGATGAGGAGATTCTCGAGGCTCTTACTGCCCCAGAATATCCCTGGGATGACATGCACCATCGTTCCTACTTCCTCCCAGATGACCCCTCCTCCAACACTGCTACCCAGTTTGCAGTTGAATCAAGGGACTTCCTTGCCCCCAAGGTCGACTGGTTCAAGGACCCTATTCCTGCTCCTGACACCTTCGAAGAGGGTAACATGGCCAACATCTCACATGTCATCCAAATTGATATCGCTACCAAAGGTAACACCCCCGAACTCATCACTTTAGGAGCCTCTTGCAATGAAAAAGAGATTGAGGAATACAAAAAACTCTTTAGAGAATTCCATGATGTCTTTGCCTGGTCCTATACCAAAATGCCCAGTCTTGACCCTGCCATTATAGAGCACCACATTGACACATGGCCTGATGTACCCCCCGTTCGTCAGAAACAGCGTCCCATTCATCCCTCAAAGCTCCCAGCTGTCAAAGCAGAAATTGAGAAACTTTGCACGGCAGGATTCATTTATCCTATTGCCTATCCCACCTGGGTTTCAAACCCTGTTCCCGTTAACAAAAAACAAGGCACCATTAGAGTATGCACTGACTTCCGAGATTTAAACCGCGCCTGTCCCAAAGACAATTTCCCCACGCCATTTATTGACCAGCTCGTCGATGCGTGTGCGGGGCATGCAGTCCTCTCGTTCATGGACGGTTTTTCCGGATACAATCAGATCCAAATCCGAAAGGAAGACCAGTACAAAAATACCTTTACTACCCCATGGGGCACCTTTTCCTATCGCGTCATGCCTTTTGGTCTGAAAAATGCTGGTGCCACATTCCAGCGGGCCATGACCTATTGCTTTCATGATTTGGTCCACATCCTACTCATCTACCTTGATGATCTTACAGCTCATTCCCAGAAACGATCAGACCACCTTAACAACCTTCGGCAAGTTTTTCTATGTTGTTGCAAATATCAGATCCGCTTGAACCCACATAAGTGTGTCTTTTGCGTTCCGGCAGGCCGATTGTTGGGTTTCATTGTTTCCCAGAAAGGAATTACTGTTGATCCCCTGAAATTCCAAGCCATCTTAGACCTTCCTTCTCCTTGCACACTCCAGCAACTCCAAAGTCTGCAAGGGCGATCCAATTTCCTTCGACGCTTCATTCTTGTTTACGCCACAACCATTCACGGTTTCTTGCGCTTGCTCCGTACCCGCATACCCTTTGTCTGGGACGAGCAAGCTGAAGCTGCATTCGAAGCACTCAAGAAAGCTCTCACACAAGCCCCCTTGATCTCCCCTTTGGATTTCTCTTAGGACTTCATCCTCTATGTCTCAGCATCCGAGCATGCCGTGTCTGGAGTCTTGGTTCAAGAAGACACCTCACACCAAGAGCATGTCATTTACTATGTTAGCCAAACCTTGTCCGGCCCACCCCTACGTTACCCATATGAGGAGAGACTAGCCCTAGCAGTGGTCTTTTCCATCCAAAAATTGCGACACTACATTTTACTTAGTCATACCACAGTTGTCGTCGACTCTAACCCCATGGTATATCTCCTAAACCGGCAACTCCTGCAAGGTCATGTGGCTAAATGGGTCATTATCCTCCAGGAATATGACCTCACGTTCTGAACACCTAAGAGCACTAAAGCCCTTGCGCTTGCCCAGCTCATCACTGATCTCCCTTCCTTTCTCTTGGCCCCACCCATCTCCGATGAGTTACCCGACAATCACTTGTTCACTATCATGTCCGATGACCCGTGGTACGGTGATATCTTGTTATAACTACGCACGCAGAAGTTTCGACCCACAGTCACTCATAACGGACATCGTCGTATCTGTCACCAAGCCTCTCGCTACCTCCTCCTAGGAGATGTCCTTTACCGGCGAGGAGTCGACACAATTCTTCATCGTTGCCTCACACACGATGAAGCTGAACACGTCCTTAATGATTATCATAGCAGTGCCTGCGGCGACCATTTCTCAGGGATGGCCACTGCCCAAAAGGTTGTCCGCGTCGGATACTTCTGGCCCACACTTTTCACCGACTGCATCACTGTGGTCAAGCATTGCCATAACTGCCAACTTTTTGCCCCCAAGGCCCAGACACCACCTGATCCATTACACCCAGTCGTCACCGTTGGTCCCTTTTGTAAGTGGGCCATCGACTTCATGGAGTGTAGACCCCCATTTGCGAACAGCCATAAGTACATCGTTGTCGCCGTTGATTACTTCACCAAATGGGCAGAAGCCATGGCCACCTTCAATTGTACCGTTGACACTGATGCCCATTTCTTCTTTAACCATGTTATCACTCGATTCGGGGTCCCTAAACAGTTGGTCTCAGACCATGGATCACACTTTGAATATTCCATTTGGTGCGAGTTATCCACCCTCCTCAAGTTTGAACACCAATTTTCCTCTGCTTACTACCCTCAAGGGAATGGTCAAGTAGAAGCTGTTAACAAAATCCTAAAAACCATACTCCAACGCACTGTTGACCGGCATAAGTCCAATTGGCACCATATGCTTTTCCCTGCCTTATGGGCTTACCACACCTCCACCAAGAACGCCACTGGTTTCACCCCATTTCATTTAGCCATGGTGTAGAGTCTGTCCTCCCCATCGAGTGTCAGATACCTACCTTACATATCGCCATTGAGCTCCTCCCTGATACCACCCCCCTCGAGCAGCATCTGCTATCTCTCGAACAAGCCGATGAAGATCGTCGTGCCACTCTCCAAAACATCGAAGCTGCCAAAAACCGCTCCAAAGCCGGTTATGACAAACATGTTCACCCTCGAACTTTCCGCGAAGGGGACCTCATCCTCGCCTATGACCAAGCCCATGACAAAACCGGTAAAGGAAAGTTTGAGTCCATGTGGCAAGGCCCTTACATTGTGCAGACTTTCCTTGGCAAGGGGGCATACATTTTAGTTGACTCTGAAGGCCACCCTTTACACAACCCCCGTAATGGGTTGTATCTTAAACGTTTTTACCCATAACTGAAACCGCGACCTCATTGGTCCGCATTGTACAGGTTTCTCTCTTTTTTGTTTTTCACCTTCTTTACCATAATCTTACATTCATCGTTTGTTGCATGCCCACAGATGGACAATCTTCCACCTTGTTACACTGGCTTTGCTGATGGCGCAAGCCGCTGGTCTCCCAACCTGGCTTCTGCAGCATGGGTCTTATATTCCCCTTCCCACGAACTGATTCACCTTGACGGAATATGTATAGGTGCCACTACCAATAACCAGGCGGAGTATGATGCTGTGACTGGTCTCCTGACTGCTGCCCTCCAGATGAGCATATGTCACCTTCATTTGTTCCTGGACTCCCAACTACTTGTCTCCCAGCTCAACAACTGCTACCAGGTGCGTGATCCCTTCCTATTTAGAAAGTTCCTGCGTACAAAACAACTTAGTCGATAGTTTGAATCCATCACATTCACACATGTCCCAAGAGCTCACAATAGTGCCACAGATCAAATGGCAAACAACGTCCTAGATTGACATATCCATCACACTATGTAACATATACACCATGCATCATTATCCCATAGCATCTCATCCAAATATATAAAAACCCAAAAACCACTGTATTGCATCAACATTTGCATCCATGAACATAAACCATAAAACCACATTTGTATCCATAGGGGCATCCACGTGCCTAATCATACATACATCATGTCACATCACATAGAATACATAGGGGGCATCCACGCGCCCAACATCCTAGACTACTTGCATCCACGTGCAATACAAACATATAACACATCATACAAGCGCATCCACGTGCGTACAACTAAGACAACATCACAAAAAGGTGCATCCATGTGCATATATATATCAACAAAGAATACATGTTACAGTGCTATACATGTCCTGAGTACCCCTGTACTCAGCTATACAAAAAAATGTATGTACATCCCTAAAGCCTCATAAGGTACATGCCATAGCTACAAAACTCAGGGGGAGTCCCCTGCACTCCCTAATGAGAGTCATACCCTGCATCACTTCCAGTGTCCGCTGCCTCTGACTCCTCCCCTTGTTCCTCCTCTGGCAAATCCTCATCCCCTACGGGCTCCTGTGCCCGTGCCCTCTCCGCCAAGAGAGCCACCCAGATCGCAATAGACCGAAAATCCTGGGGTGCCCTCATGCACTCCTGGACCATGTCCGGATCAAGGTCCCACCACCCCTCGTCGGTCACCCCCACCAGCAAACGGTCTAGCAGCACCCGTACGGACTCCAGTGTCCCCTCTGCATCCCAGCGATGCACCTCCCCCCGCCCAGGCAAAGATGGAATGACCACAATCCCCCTCCATGCCACATGCCCTGGTGGCGGCCTCAGGCCCACATCTGCAGATCACCCATTTGTCAGTAACAATATATCAAACGACTATCATATATAAAACTTGACAATGCAATTAAACCATATGTACCATCTGGTCCCCATGCCTATCCCGGCGGCCGTGGTGCCTCTGGATCTCCAGTATAATCCATATCTCTATATGGATAGTCGTCCAGGGTCAACGGTAGCTGGAGCCACTGTAGGTACAACTCCTATGTGAAGTACCTCCCAAAATTGCCGCCACCACGGTGGCGCATCATCTCGCCCCACCGCACCATCTGCGGCTCCTGCACACCTCCTGCTCTGATCGGCACCCACGGCCGCAGTGTGGGTACCCGCTCCATGAAAAACGTGCATAAGAACAAACCATAGCAAAACCCCTTGCAAGATTCCTTCACTGCTGTCAGCTGCCGCTGCACACAGGTCAGGAACATCTGGCCCCAAGCATAATACACACCGCCCAGTACCCGCTCCACAAGCTACATCTGGCCCCCAGACACCCTCTCCGGTGACTGGGATCCCAAGACCTGCACCACGCATGCTGCCATGGCCCGCACTGCTAGCTCCTGGAGGTCTCTCACTAGAAGTGCATTCCTATGCACCTGAGCCTCTGCCCCACAGAACCGCTCCAGCATGTCATCCATATCGATGTCCACAGACACCCGCGGCTGAGTATCTACCACCCTCCCCAGACAGGGCAGCCCCATCAGGAAGTATACATCTGTAAGGGTGAGGTCCACCCTCTCACCCTGCACCCTGAAAGGCTGTATGTCTGGCTCCCAGAAACTGATTAGTCGGTTCAGCAGCAATGCTGCTGACCGCATCATGGGTACCTGCGTGAACTTCAGCAGTCCGAACAGCCCCAGCGTTGACCGCACCCGGCGGTCCTCTCAGACGATGGCCATAATCTCATCTGGTATCTCCATAGAACCTGCAGCATCCTGTCAATCACACAAAGAAGACTCATCAGACTCATGTCAAACAAATAGTCGTTCCCCCAAAAACCCGACTAGCGCGGTCCAAAACCACGGCTGTCAGGCCTAAACCCACGGTTTCCGACCGCGGCTATCAGGCCGACAGTCGCGGTCCCTAACCGCGGCTGTCAGGCCTAAACCCGCGGTCTCCGACCGTGGCTGTCAGGCCTACAGTCGCGGTCCCCTACCACGGCTGTCGGGCCTACAGTTACAGTCCCTAATCGTAGCTATCTGGCCTAAACCTGCGGTATTGGACCGTGGTTCCCACCCGCTAACCCGTGGTCCACCCATGTGGACCATACAAATCATCCCCTAGAACCCACTACCCACCTCCCGACCCCAATGACAATGCAGGTATGAGTTTGACGGAATACCTGTATCTCCTGAATCTGCAATCGGCTGGTCGGATCGTCCAGAAATGACACCTCAGCTCTGGTCCACTCTGCTCAATAGTCAAAGTCAAATAGTACAAATGACACTTGTCATGTTGGGCCCACTTACTATTTATAGTCCGTTGACTTCGTTCTTGTTTTGGCCATTCTGAACCCATACGGAGTCCGTTTTCCAAACCGTTTCCACCACTAGAATTAGAGCGACGAGATCATCACGATGGTCACCTCGTTGCATTATTTTTTCTATGTCATTTTTTGCCCCTTTTTCAGACACCGCTCGTCACCTTGGTTTGTGCACCACTCCGGCCGCTCTCCGTTTTTAACACCTTTTATATCACCGGATTCATTTTTTCGAGCTCGTGATGATGCTTGAGATCATTTCTCGCTCTCACTTGGTACAATTCCAACATTGTGTCCCGACACCTTGCCGCCTCGATTTGCGTGCCACATCGGTCGTCATCAGATTGTTCCACACTTTTTACATGAGCCATTCACTCCTGTCATACTGCAAATGTTTCATTATTTTGCGACCATTCATTCACCCCGCAAGGAGGCCCACCAGTGTTCCCCCCCACCGTCATTCCTGGTCATCATAAATGTTCCTTGATTGAACACTTCCTCCTTTCCTAGCCTTTCCACTACTTCCGAGTCTTCTTATTTCTTTTAGACTCCTTAAAATTGAAAGCAACCATGAGCATGAACTGTCCTGGGCTCATAAAATCCACACGACAGTACTATTCCACCAATTCAGAGTCTTCTTATTGCTTTCAGACTCCTTCAAATTGAAAGCAACCACGAGCAGGTACTGTCCTGGGCTCGTAAAATCCACACGACAGTACCATTTCATTAATTCAGAGTCTTCTTATTGCTTTCAGACTCCTTAAAATTGAAAGCAACCACGAGCATGTACTGTCTTGGGCTCGTACAATCGACACAACAGTACCATTCCATTAATTCAGAGTCTTCTTATCGCTTTCAGACTCCTTAAAATTGAAAGCAACCATGAGCATGTACTGTCATGGGCTCGTAAAATCCACACGACAGTACCATTCCATTTCTTCCGAGTCTTCTTATTGCTTTCAGACTCCTTCAAATTGAAAGCAACCACGAGCATGAACTGTCCTGGGCTCGTAAAATCCACACGACAGTACCATTCCACTCTTTCAGAGTCTTCTTATTGCTTTCAGACTCCTTAAAATTGAAAGCACCCACGAGCATGAACTGTCCCGGGCTCATATAAATCCACACGACAGTACCATTTTATATCCACACTTCTTCTAGTTCCCTAACCCATGAAGAAGTCCCCCCGTGCCTCTTGGTGCCATGATCGATCCTCTCGGCAGCACCCCCAATTAGGTCACCTTTGTTCAGAGTATTCTACAATATCCTACCATTTTACCACAGCTTGAGTCTCCCTCAGCCCAGTCACCCTCCCAGGTCCAATATAGCTATGATCCCTTTACCACCAGTCAGTTTCATATGCTTCCCGATCATCCCCACCATCATACTCTGAACAAAGGAAGTTTCAGTCCACCCACTCTACTGGCCCAGCTATTCCCCCCCAGTTTATCAACCCTGCCATCAGCACTATCACATTTCGGTTTTCCACCTCACGCTCCTATCAAGGAAACATCATTGCCTTGATAGTTGCAGGTCTCCCTCTATTGACAACAGCGCCTCTATTCTAGAGGATAGACCCAGAGGCCCCTGCGCCTTGGACCCATCACCATCTGTGGTGAGTGCCTACAGACCATTTTGGGAGGAGTCATCATTGCCTCTCCGAATGGTTTTTTCTCACATGCTCGACTTCAGCACCTTGATTGCATCGTTGAGAATCGCGCAGGATTTATATCCATTCCATTATTTGTCGAAGACCCCAGATTTCCCCCGACTCTAGCACATTGGTGAGTCACTTCAGAATACCCAGTTATATGTTCATGTGGATGTCCGGGCTGCGTTGGCGATTGTATTCGGAAGCCATCATGTTCCATGCTTCCTTGAGTACCCAGTTCAGTTCCAGTTCAGTGTACAATTGCGAGTATGACCCTTGTCACTATGATCCAGTAACTCATCAATTCCTTTGGTACCACATTCAGTAGCACTGCTGTCATTCCAGTGCATCAGTTTTTCAGCGCAGACATGGTCAGCCCAACAGTATGTCCTAGATTTGTGTCCCTTCTGGACCCTTATGATATACACAGTGGTTTTACAGGTCCCTCTTCTTGGGCCTCGCAGTTATTTTTATGTATCTTGATACGAGCATGGGTATGCCCACCTCGTCCATATATTGAGATTCTTCCTCTTTCAGTATTTGAGGCCATGTATATGTCAGTTCCCCATATTGTGGACCCCATTGTTATTATGATGTTATATCCTGATATGAGCATGGGAATGCCCGCCTCGTCCATATGATCAGATGATTCCTCATCCATTATTGAGGTTATGTACTTTTAGTCCTTGCAGTTGCTTCAGGATCGTGGTTCCGGGCTTCAGTTTGTTTCTTCTCTTCTCCACACCCCAGGAAAACCATATATGACTTATGATGTCCATCGGCCATATGATGAGCTCCTGCCCTTGCACATCAGGGGGAAATCTATTAACACCCAAAAAGTGTTCACTACCTCATCTACCCCGCTACATGGCTCATTTGTCCATTTTTCCTACCATATTTCCCTTAAAAACCATCAAAAAAGCCTCCAAAAGGCCATAAAACCATATAAAAAGCCTCCAAAAGGCTTAAAATGCCTCCAAAAGGACAAAAAACCCCTTTTTCCTCCAAAAATATCCAAAATTCCTCTAAAAATAGCAAAATCCCCTAAAAGGGAAGAAAAAATATAAAATAATGAGGAA
>LPNX010972573.1:42210-52421 GCA_001517045.1 Pseudotsuga menziesii
CATTGTGTACGTGTACTCCCAAATGATAAAATGATTTCTATTGACCTATCATCATCACGTGGGTAGAAAACAAACATTAGAAAATTTTGGAAAGTTTCTTGAGAGCTTATAATCATTGGTATTCAACTAGAATAACATGGATAGAAAAGGTCTTTTAGAAACATTTGTATGGTTTATTTCAAACTTGGTGTTGGAAACTTCCATGTAATTGTCCCATATTGATGTACTATGGTAGATTGTGTTAATGTGTTCTTAGATTTTGTTGGAAAATACCTAGCAACAAAACCTCATTGATAGGGGTTCTCACTCTATTGACTCCCAACCAGTGCGATATCCCCAAGCACCAGACCAGAAGGTTTTTGGCCTTCCCAGCATCATCTGCAAAGAGGATGAAGTCTCACTCGAGATGTTCAAGGGAGAGCTGTCAGAACCAGGTTTTCAATAGTGAGGAGGGAGGACATGGGATCCGACAGGGAGACAACATAACTATTAGATTCAAAAATATGCATTCATCATGAATTCATTTCCATAACTATAGATTGCATCATACGTTTTTCACTGTATCTATAGCACAACAACATCATTTATAAAACATATTAACTCATAATGCAAAGGAAATTTGAAAGAAATGAAACATATCGCAGCAACATCAATGACTCATAGCAGAAATGGAATAGACCACAGCAACATCATAACAGATTAGATCATAGTAGCATCATAATAGATTAGATCGTAGTAGGGAGAATAGTAGAATAAAAGACAATATTTATGCAAGAAATGTCATATTATATTAACTCTGCACAAAGGATCCAAAAATGAACAATTCTTCTCCACAACCGGAGGTTGATTACATCAGAAAAAACCCAAATAGATCGTTGATACGACAAAAAAATCTCCAAATCCAGATCGCACTAGACCTCATGCGATGATCATGCTTAGACAATGTTGATATTAATCTTGATCTCTATATCCCCATCTCTCCTAGTTGCAAAACTAGCACTATAAATAGGCTTGTACCTTTAAATTAAAGGTCCACTTCTAACTAAATTATAATTGCTAATGACCTATTGTGACAAAAATTGGTCAAATAATATATTAAATATTCAAAAAATATATTTTTCCACCCATCGCACTACCCTAGCCTTGCGCAACACAGTGTGAGCTTGCGTAGCTGCTACGACATTGTGCAAGTAACTTACCAAAACCCCTGCCAACAGGCCCCCAACACAGCCTTGTGGTTCATCCCTGAGCCATGTCAGGTTGACAAGGTATATGTTGACGTCTGTACCTTTGAATTTTTCAAATTGCTGTGCAATCTCATGAACCTGAAGCTGGACTTTGTCACCAACACTTTGACAATTTTTCAAAGCCTACTACACCAGGTGCTCCTCCCTAGACTTGTCGTTGACCATATGTCGATTCTCTTGCACCACCTATAGTGTGGTGACCGCTTTAATAGCTAACTGTCCACCCACTTGAAATTCATCGAGCTGAGCGTGGCACTTTTGTTGGCGTTCTTGTGCATGGGCGACTCTCCGCTGTATTTCCTTAATTTCCTCGGCCTGTTTGATCTACACCATCAGTGGCATTTCCCATAGTGACATCCTCAAGGTTTCAGTTGACCTTCAGATTCTTGCACCTGCACGATCAACTGGTCAAGCTACTTGTCTTGGACAATGCTTTGCCAAAATTGCGTTGTCACCTCTATGATGGTCTTGGTATATTCCTCCATGGTTTCAAATTGGGTCACGATTTCTTTAATCAAAGCCTTCCATTCAACAACTTGCTTTGGAAACGTCATTGGTTAGACCAAGGGATTGAGCATCAAGTTGGTGTCCTGGAGCTGGACAATAGTGTCCCCTAGTCACTTGGCCTTTTCTACTGGGTTAGGCTTGGTCGTGCTCTAAAAAATGTACTGGCAAGCCTTAGAAATAGCTTGCTCGACTTCATCGCATCTGATACACAGCTGTGCTTGTTCAATGATCAGGCGATCTTGCACCTTCTTCAGCTCAATAATATCCTCGGAAGCCTTTCACTACAGCTCAGCCTGCATCACCTTCAAGGCATCTATCTCCCACACTTTTTCTTCTGCCAGCTGCACCCAAACCAAATGTAGCTCTTTGGCCTCTTTCTGCAGCTTCTCAGCTGCACTCTATGATTGGACATATTCATCAATCATGTCCTTCTATCAAACTGCCAATTCAAAGGCGATAGCATGCTACAGCTCCACCAATGTCAGAGAAGATAACTTGTTCAGATCCAAATCCATGCTCTGGATAGGTCGCAGCAACTGGTGTACTTCCTCATTTACCACGTCGATCATAGTTGGGGGAACTTGAACGTTCCTAACCCAGGTCTCAATGCTGGTCAATGGGACTTCCTATATCACATGCCTCACAAATGTCTATCTTAAAACAATATAAAAAATGGAATTCAACTTCTCTCTTACCCCACCAAATTCTTCATGGTTGGATTCTCGAATCACCTGTCTCGCAGCCTTTGAGGAGTCAGCGACTGCTTTGACGAGTCACTGTAGTTGTTCCTCCATACACGACCTGATACCACTACCTGCATCATATTCTTGTCACCATTTGGTGCAAGTCTCCTCCTGCATGTGTTGTGCTCTAGCCCTGGGGTTCATCGATGACTCATTGTTAGAGTCATGAATACTCAGCTCCTTCTAGGTAGGCTCTTCTGGGATATTAGGTGGCATCTCCTTAGCTAGTTCCTTCGGGCTCACCGAGTTGCACCATTCATCTAGCCATTCTTGAACAATAGCATCTAGTTCTTTGTATGCAACCTTGTAAGCCAAAGGGAGCCATTGTTTATCGGGGTCCTTCCATGCCTAAATGTATATGTAATGTGGCGCAATAGAAAACTAAATCAGTTGGTGGTACTTGGTCACTGCATAATTAGATAATCAGGGAACTACGATGGAAGCGGCTTACAGTACCACTTCCCAATAGACCCAAAAGTGAATGTCATAGTTCGCTTGTCGACTGGGCTCTTCAACCCACCATAAATTATGGTATCATGGACCATGGCATACCTTCGTTGCATCCACTGTCATTGGTTGGTAACCTATGGGTTCCATCCAGGTGACGAGTGCAATAAGGATCAACAACCAACTATATGAAAATGGTCTCCTAGCCTGAGCAGCAAGAGTGTCTTCTAGCAACTGGTTTAGCAAAAACAAATACCAATTCATTTGCACTCGCTTAGCACACTTATGGGCACATGCAACGATGCCAGAATTGCATTGGACCAGACGATTTCCCTCAACAGCCTTACTCGCCAGAATCCGTGCATCGATATGCACCGCTTGTGAGTTAATTCTATCAATTCGATAAGCACAGCCTTCACACTATAATCCAAAGTGCTCCTTCAGCTACTTGGAAATATTTTTTTCAGTATCCCTCCCACGGATATACTACGCTGGATCTTCCCCGACCTTCGGAAAACCCATAATGCTCGAAATTAAGTCCAATGTGATGGGAATGGGCTCATTTAACCAGATTTTTCCACCATGAAAGCCGGACAAAAGTTGTTTAACACACAAATGGGATTAATTTAGCCACCCAAAATGAGACATACTGATGAGCCCCAATAAGCCAGAGTTGTCTAATCCGCTCACCCATGGTTGAGGAATCCATTGAATTGGGGCACTAGGAACTATTTGAACTGATTCGTATGGCTCATTGCAGACATATCTCAGTAGTAGCAAATCATGGTCCTCAAACTTCTGCCTGATCAAGGAAGGGATGATGTCGACCGAGCACGTCATCCCTTCTGGCAGTGTCGACAATTTTGGTGGATACTTTTGAGTCTTCATTGGATTTCTTGGCTTTTCTCTTGGACATGTAGGAGTGACTTAGCCCAAGATATCATGAACAAAGATTCCCCTGGGTGCCAAGGAATATATATCTCCCAAGCTCGATGGCCTGGTCTGTGTAGTTCCTTCTCCTTGCACTCTCGTCGATGTGCTAGTGTGCCTATTTTGCAGTGGCATGGAACTAGGCTTTTGAGCCTGTCGCTTCCTCTTGGGGATAGACGATGAGCCTCCTGACATGCTCATAACTCATTCTTCAATGATCATGGGATGAATGGGGGACTCTAGCTCACTATAAATCTCAATTTCACTAGGGTCGCTCAGCATGCCTCACTTTCTAAACCTCATAATGCACCCGATGACTCTAACCTTCTACTCTGCAACTCACCAAAAGATCACAACACAGCTGCACAATTCACAGTCTTCTCAACACTCTTCTTGCTCAAATAAACAATGCCATCCTCCTGCATCGTGTGTGATTTTTATATCCCTTTCTAATTTAGAACTCATCATTGCCACATCTATGATCACCATCATGACTAAATCCGGTAGTAATGATGCCAAATCCATCGACAATATTACCCTTCTAATAGTTGGATCAACCATTAATGCACGTCACGTCAACAAGAACTGCCAGCTAACTGTTTCAAATACCTACATTTATTATTGATTTGACAAACCCACAGCCCTGCGACTGTCGCAAGTGGTTGTGCTTTCATTGCTACTAACTCTAACCTTACTCAGCCTCTTCCCCTAGGCTCACCTTGTTGCTATCTAACATAATATTTTTTTTTTCACAACGCCTCAAGTAGCGCGTGGCTCTGGCCCCATCCTATAGGGCTTCAAGCAACTCCCATTGACAAGCTTTGGTAATACCACACCATCTAATTGCTACAACTAAAATGCACCTCCAGTAGTAATGGAATAAACAAGATACAGACCTAACCAATGAATCTGTAACTTACCTAGATGTTTTATAAACTTGATGTCATATAACAACACCAAATCTCCTTCCAAAAACTATTTTTTATTAATGTAGTGATCATGCCACACCTTCTGTCAATCCTTCACAACCTGCTAGTGAAATCCTGCAATAAAATGATCTTCTTCAAGCGAGACCAACTATGCAATACGCTCTTCTAATGCTTTCACATCATCCATGCTGGTTGCTGCAACGATGCACAAACTAGGAACAATGTATTCCATGGGCATGACCACCTCTTGCCCATACACTAGCTTGAATGGTGTCTATCCCGTCAACCATTTGCAAGTAGTGCAATAAGCCCATAGCACTACTGGAATTTTCAAGTCCCATTCATCACGATTAGCATTACATACCTTTCTCAATGTTGTTTCCAGGATTTTGTTGAATGCTTCGACAGTCCCATTTTCCTATGGATGGTAAGGTGTACTCCTCTTATGTTCCACCTACAACTCCTCAATTAGCGATTTCACAGTTCAGTTGATGAAGTGACTGCCCTGGTCACTCATAAATATCTAGTGACATGCAAACATGTCACAATGTTTTCAAAGATGAACCTCATTGCTGTCATAGTGGTACAATCCCTAACCGGTGCAGCCTTGGCCCACCTGGTTAGATAGTCAGTTGCAGTAATGATTTACCGTTCACCAGTCCTTTTTCTTGGTGGATTAATAGGACCCACAAAATCCATGTCCTACTTATTAAAAGGTTGGATATTTACCTATGGCACCAACGGCATCCCATCCCTCCGGGATGGTTTACCGACATGCTTGTTACAACTGATTTTACCACACATGGTGGATCACACTTTTATGGCCTTCCTTACGCCTCTATAGACTCTTTAGACCCCATGGACCATTTTTGTACCTTTTATGTTTCCAATATCATCCCTAAAACATGTATTATTTTATATAAGTTACTTTTAAACCCATTCTCGCGTATATACGTGGATTTGACCCTTAAACCTGCGTACATCGGGATGTGTGCAAAAAGCCAAATCGTTTTGGAGTTTTCCTTGATGTGGATGTGAATCACTTGTCTCTTGGCCTTCCATATTCCTTGAGATCACTTGTATTTGACCTTCCATTACCCCATTGAAGCACTATATAAAGAACCCTTTGGATACATTGAAGAGGAGGAATCGAAGAGCAAGAGAACTATAGTTCATTGTTGCCGGAGCTTATACTTGAGTCTGCATCCCTTTGTCCCTTGGAGCACTTTGTGTTTTTCCCAAGCTTTCCTTTGCTTGTGAGCTTGCTATAGAGATATGGAGGATTGAAGTGGTGGAGGCCTAGGTGGAGGACTTAGTTTCTCTGATTTGCAGACATGTCGACAGAGGTTATCACTATTGTAATCTCTATTTTATATTAATAGAAATATCTTTTCCTATCCAATAATGTGTATTTAAATGATTATTGAATCCATGGATGATTTTAAATCCTTATATGTTATGGATTATATATGCTAGAGCAGGTCTAACACAATTATATAGCATGCTTGTCTTGTTTGCTGAATGTTGAGATAGCAAATCACTTATACAAGCTAGAGTGGAAAAGCTCAATGGGGATCTACATCAACCATCCGGAATAAGGTATGTATCGAGATCCTTTAGTGTTATATGTTTGGTTTCTCTTGCATATAGGAAATGATTGATTTCTATAGTTACTCTATCTGTTGTGGTACCCCAAGCCAGAGGAAGTTATCTCCGTAACAAAATTGGTGACCATACTGGGGATGTTCCTTATTTTTCTTTGGAGTTTGGGGGCACAATGTACTTGGTATTCTTGACTTGCTCTTTGTTTCTCCTTTTTTCTATGTTGCATTTTATAGTATGTTCATCCATTGACACTCCCCTTTATTGCTTTGACCCTTGGATTTATTTTTACCACTGTCTTTTTTGTATATGTAGGAATTTGGCCAAAAGTTGCGTACATACGCAGATTTTTGGCCAAAAGTCATGTATACACGCAGGTTTTTGGCCAAAATCCATGTATACATGCAGCATTTTGGCCAAAAGTTGTGTATATATGCAGTTGTTCTTTAAACAGTCGCATACATCCTCCCTTTTGGTGAGTTTGATGTTGTGGTAAATTGTTGGGTGGGTTGTGAGTGTGGTTGGGTGTTCCTTAGGTCTGATGTTGTCTATTGGATGCTTCTTTTGTGACCAGAGACTGCTTTTTCATTGAATTTTCTTTGAAATTAGTTTTAGTCATTTATCCTTTTTGTTTTGTCATTCGTGCATTGCTCTTTTTGTCTCGGTGTCTTGCTGGGCTTGTGTTTTATACTTGCTGTAGATATTGAGAGTTTTAGATGACTTTTATTGCATTTTTCATTCTTTTATATTGAAAAATACAAGGTAGTTGCATTTTTTGCATATGGATTTGAGGAAGTACTTGCATTGGATTGCTTGGATGAGAGTTTTATTTAGGCTTTCATATAGGAAGTATTGCATTAACATCGAAGGAATATATATTTATGCATCTCATATAGTGGCATACCCTATTTTTCATTTGACAAAGATTGCACTTAGAATTGTTTGTTATGGTGTGCATATTTACTTCACTGCTAAGTCACAAATTCGTTAGTTGCACAATAATTTCCCTTTGAGTAATTACAACCACTTAAAATCAATGCATAATTTAAATTGAACTACACCTTTTTCTTTTATAGGGTTCACCAACAAGATTAGATTTTAGGGTCTTGGAATAGTTCATTGTGAGTAAATTCTCCAATACCACTAAACGAAACATGTATGTGTCTGTCCAGGTGAGAGTGTGAAATTCCTTTATATAATTAGTGTTTCTCAGGATCCTCTTCTTAAAAGGGAGTTAAGCACGAGGTAGTGTGAGCGGTTATGATTGGGATGACCCCTGGTTGTAATTGAGTAGCACCAGAGATATTTCCAGGATTGTATTCATATCTCGGGGCTCTTTCAAGAGTTTTAGGCTTTGCTACCCTACCCATACTATTGATCCCGCCTACGAATGTCCACCTAAGCATTGGTTATATTGGCGTGACCTTAGTTTCATTACCTAGGTTATCACAGGGGGTATTTGCAGAGGTTATTATGTAGGTATCCCGACCAGGTAGAGGTTAGACACCATAGTCGCTTTATGCGTTGAAGCTGAGGGCCACTATAATTGGTTACATACCTTCGCTTGTAGTGTATGGGAGTTTTGAGCCTCTCCTAGGCGAGACATACCTGCTGCATTCGGGAGCTCACATATCCTCCCTTTGGTTTGCTTGTTTTTTGGCTATATATTTTCTTAGGAGTGTGCGCTTTGTGCACTAGTTGTCCTTTGGGATCATGGTTACTTGAGTATATTTATGCTCTCTTGAGTTTTGGTCCTTTTATTTTCGGCATGCCTAGCATCTTATCACCTGTCCTTGGTCCTAGTACGAACCCTGGTGTCATTCTTGAGGGCATCACAACCCCTTATCCTGCTCATAGATTTGGGAGTGGTCACATTCCTCCCTCTACTCTATTTGTGGAGGATGTTGATTCCATTCTCTTGGTCTTTACACTGGTGGTCACCCTCATGGGAGTGGTAGTGGATGCATGAACATTGGGTCTACCCCTTACTTTCCTTTTTATGTTCCATCGTCAACCGCATTGTTTCCTTTGGGTGCAGTTGTCATGATCATTCATCCCTATATCCTATAGTTTGGATTCTTTATTGACTATTTTGGGTTTTTTTGGACTAATATGGTTGTCATGTAGGGTCCAATTTTTGTACACTCTCTCTGAGGTTTCAACTCATTCGTTCCTATCATAGGCATTATGTCTGAACTGGAATATAGGTTAGGATATCACATGTGCTTGCACTTATGCATTTCCTTATGACTGTTCCATCTTAACCTTAGGTACGAACCCATTCCATTGTATCACAGAACATTCATTCTGTTGTTAGAAGTGATATTATGTGAATGGTAGAGCTTTCCTATACATGGGTGTCCTAGTTAGCTCACTTTTTGCATTTGATACCCATGCTATGAGTCCTCTGTTAGGTCCAGGAGTCTCTTTTAGTCCTACCATGTCCTTGAGAAATATATTCATACTCCTCTTGAACTTTATGCTATCCTTTCCCCTGGGACTCCCTTGTATATGTCAAGTTGTAATTGCATTATCATGAGTTTTTCCTGCCTCATTGAGCCTTATGCTGACTTCCTTGACTTTGATTATTAGCTATATATCCCAATATTGTCTCATGTCTATCCATGCAGAGCCATTTTTTATGTCTTTTTTAGCTTGATTCCCCATTTTTTACCAAGAGGGGACTTTCACTCAAGTGTTGTTATCCTACACATGTGTCCTTGCATTGAGCATAGGTATGTTCTGCTGGTTGGAACTAGTTTTTTTGCCTATTGACACTTGTCTCCTCCTAGTCTATAACTATAAAGTACTTTTATTCTTTTTCAAGCTTTTCAAAATATTTGAAAAAGTAAAAAAAAATCAAAAAACCAAAAATCCGGACAAGAAAATATGTTATCTTTGGTAGTAGTCAAGTCGTGTCACCTTCGAACAGAGCACGGTATATCACATCCATTGGTTGGGTTAATAGTTTGACTTTAGGAGCTGTACTCATTTCTTTGAGTTTATCTCCACATGTTGGTTAAGATTTTAGTCCCTATGGAGCCTCTATCGATGCATCCTATGTCGCAGAGATGTCCTAGTTTTGTATATCAAGTCTATGCTACCTACATTCAGTCACCATTCACCTTTATGCTCTTATTTGAAGGAATTTGAAACTTGAGTTAGCCATTCCTCAGTTATCTTGACTTTGCATGTCGGCCATTATCGGTATTGATACTGGTTCATGCACTTTATGATTGATTCCTTCCACATTATACAGATTTGTTGAGTACCTCATCTTGGATGATGGGGGATGCATTAATTCCCTCCTTCCAGTGGATTCCATCCCATTGACTTTAGATCATTTATTTTTGGATAGGAATCTAGAGTCATTTTGAGTTCCTTGAGACTTCCAGTCATCAGTGGCAGGTTCTCTCACAATCGACACTTTTTGGGAATACATCAATGTCCCCTGATCAATGGATCCTTTCAAGTGTTTGACCTCAACACCTTTATTCACACTTGTTAGTTTGCACTATAGTACCTTGATTCCAATTTTCATTATCAATGGGTGATCTCATGTCTGTTAATGGCATACATCGATGACCTGTAATTAGATGATGGACTACTATGTTTGACCTCGACACCTCTATTCACATAGTAGGACATGTACTCATAGCAGATTGTGTAGAAGAACTTCTAGATTGGTTCCATGTAATATATGATATCTCCTTGATTGTGACAGTGTTCATGAGATTTCAGCTCTCGTGACTTGATTCCAGTATATGTCAGATGTTTTTAGCCATTATGGAGATCTTGATCCATTA
>LPNX010972573.1:52776-65183 GCA_001517045.1 Pseudotsuga menziesii
ATGAATTTTAAACCCATTCTCACGTATATATGCAGATTTGACCCTTAAACCCACGTACATCGGGGTGTGTGCAAAAAGACAAATAGTTTTGGAGTTTTCCTTGATGTGGATCTGAATCACTTGTCTCTTGGCCTTCCATATGCCTTGAGATCACTCGGATTTAACCTTCCATTACCCCATTGAAGCACTAGATAAGGAACCATTTGGATACATTGAAGAGGAGGAATTGAAGAGCAAGAGAACTATAGTCCATTGTTTCCGGAGCTTATACTTGAGTCTGCATCCCTTTGTCCCTTGGAGCACTTTGTGTTCTTCCAAATCTTTCCTTTGCTTGTGAGCTTGCTATTGAGAGATGGAGGATTGAAGTGCTAGAGGCCTAGGTGGAGGACTCAGTTTCTCCAATTCGCAGACGTGTCGACAAAGGTTGTCACTATTGTAATCTCTGTTTTATATTTATAGAAATATCTTTTCCTGTCCAATAATGTGTATTTAAATGAGTATTCAATCCATGGATGCTTTTAAATTCTTATATGTTATTGATTATATATGCTAGAGTAGGTATAACACAATTATATATAGCATGCTTATATTATTTGCTGAATGTCGAGATAGAAAATCACTTATACAAGTGAGAGTGGAAAAGCTCAATGGGGATCTACATCAACCATCTAGAATAAGGTATGTATCGATATTGTTTAGTGTTAGATATTTGGTTTATCTTGCATATAGGAAAGGATTGATTTCTGTGGTTAATTTGTCTATTTTGGTACCCCAAGCCATAGGAATTTTTCTCCATAACAGCGCTGGTAGACGTCACAACTCCTCGCATATTATGTGGCATCATTATGCAAAATTGGCCACCATATCCCATCATGCAACACCTTTCACGTAGTATCCCTTCCACTTTAGTGACCTCCCACAATTCTTGCATGCACCTCTTCAAGAATGGGACCCTACTCATGTGGTAGCATACACCGTCGCAAGATTTAATCTGGTCCAAGTGTATACAACTGCCCAACAATTAGCTGAAAATCAAAAACCTTTACTACTAGCTGCTTCTTTTGGCTAGTCGACATGCCCTCCAAGGAAACACTAGTGGCCAAAAAATGAATAATTGGGGCATAGTGATCATTTGGGATGTCAACAAGGAATAGTTGTGCATCGAGAAATCCATCATCAATGTTGGTCGGTTCCTCTCCAGTATCAATGCGAGCGAGGTGATCAGGGCCAACATTCAACCATCCCGATTTCACAACTATTTCAAAGTCAAATTCTTGGAACAAAAGCATTCACCGACAGATTCCACCCCCAACATAGGCTTATTGACCAAGTATTGCAGAGCATAATGATCGATGAACATATTGAAATGGCTGCCCAATAAATAGTTCCTAAACTTCTGCAAGGAATAAACCACCGCCAAGCCTTCTCTTTCAGTCATTGTGTAATTTCGTTCAGCAAATGAAAGCTTTATATTGGCATATGCAATTGGGTGATGTAGGTCACCCTCACCTAGTTGCGCAAGAACAACCCCCAGTGCAATAGATGAGGCATCGACATGTACATGGAACTCCTTATTCGAATTAGGAAAAACCAATATGGGTGCAGCGGCCATCTTGGCCTTCAATGTGTAAAAAATTCCTTGACATTCCGGGATCCATTCAAAGACAGCATATTTCTTTAGCAGCTTCTCCATAGGGGCAGTAATCATAGAATATCATTTGATAAACTTGCGATAGTACCCTTTATGCCCCAACATCGCTTGAAGCATATTCACATTCATTGATGGCCGTAAACTAAGGATTAGTGTGATCTTCATCGGATCAACCAATAGGCCTTCCTTACATACTATGTGCCCAAGCAACATTCCAAACAACGCATAGAAAATGCACTTCTTAGATTTTAATGCAATCTGATGCTATTGACACCTTTCTAGCATCAGTCGCAAGTTGTCGAGATTGTCCCTAATTAATCCATAGATGTTCCAATCATCCATATATAATTACAGGAACTTTTGAATAAAGTCTTTAAACACAATGACAACTACACTAGAAAATGTTGCTGGTGCATTCTTCATCCCAAAAGGCATGATTGTATATTGAAAAAAACCCCATTTAGTGACAAATGTGGTCTTATGGAAAGCCTCCTTTGCAATCTGGATCTAGTGGTACCCCAAAAAACCATCCATGAAGGAATACATCTCGTGGATTCCTACTCCTTCAAGTACTTCATCTGTAAAAGGAGTCGGGAATGGATCATGTACACATGCATCATTCAAATTCCTTAGGTCAACACAAATTTGTATTTCATGGGTCTTCTTATCCTAGACCACCATAGGGCTTATCCACTCTGATTCTTTTATAGGCTCAATGATCCCAACATCTAGCATCCAGTCTATCTCGGCCTTCACACGGTCCTTGTATCATTGGTTCAGTCGATACGACCTCTGTCACATAGGTTTTACATCTTGTTTCAACAGTAGTTTCATCACCCCTAGGTCTCCTAGTATCCCCTTCATTTCTGAAAACCATGTCAGAAAAATATCCTAGAACTCATACAGTAGATCCATGATTTTGGCCATTGTCTCCTCATCCCAATAGTCCCCAACATTGGAAAACTTTGGGTTCTCTTCCGACCCAATGTTGACTTTCCTAATCCTTAGCGGCTAGCTCACTGAATCCATCGATATGTCAGGTGCTACGACATTGCGGCTACCTTTGGACTCTGGAATATTATCATTCTGCAACTCATCATCTTCTTCAGGTTCCTCGGACAAGTTGTAGCATGTCATCATGGACAAGATGGAGCAGTGCACACGTGGATCAACTGGGTATGCAACAGGGATGACCTTCAGTACAATGTTGCAGATGATTTGTAAAGCATTACATACCTCTAGGTTGGAGTCCTAGAAACTAATCATCTGCACAAAGAAAACAGACAAATCCTCCCAAGTGGTGATAGTTCTGTGTAATTCTACTGCTACGTACCAGGATCTCAGCATCTTGTCCAGAGTGTGAAAAAAAGCATGCACCCACTCATCTTTAGGTCGTGATTCCCATAAGTCCTGACATTCGATCAAATCATTGGTGGGGTCATTCTATCCATCATATCTCCTCACATGATAGACCTCTGAATCATTGAAGCACACCATCATCAATCTCCGACATTGGCCTCAGTCATGGATCGCTTGATTGTGCATCACCCACGATTAGGCTGGGGTAGCCTTTAGTGCTACATCAAGGGCTAGTATCCATTGTGGTTCAAACAATTTCTCTTCAAGTTCTTGAAAGAACTTTGATAGTCTTGGAAATCCTTCATAAATGGGAAATTCGGCAGTCTCAGTGGCTACGCAGCAGAGAGACTATGTGATCAATTCGCATTTCCTGAATGACACCTCATGTAGTCTATTTTTCTAAATCTCCAAAGCATCATCGAAATTAGAGGATGCATAGCTAGCACTACACCATCCAAGTTCACCATCAAGAGTCAGGTTAATATCATCCTCAAAGATATTATAGGCGTGGTCCAAACTTCTATCGACTTCATCCCTTACATGTTCAATATATTGACATCCCTCCTGAGGGTCCATAGGAGCAATGACCCTAACATCCTAGTTTTCATATGTCATAACTCATTTTTTTAAGTTGATATCCACCATGCTATCATTAGCCCACCCAATCCCTAGCAAAGCGGGATAGGAGCCTCCATATTCAACTACTTCTATCACATCAAAGTTAGCATGTGTTTTCATACCTTCAATGTCGAAAACTAGGTTAGAGACGCGACCAATGGGATAAACCTTTTCCTGATTTGCTAGTTGCAGCTATACCGACGACCATCCTAGTGTTAGCTTCCCCATCAGCTACCAAGTTTACTTGGTCAGGATGTTTACATCTGATCCGAGATCCAAAATAACAAAGTCAACCTGGTAATCTCCAATATGGATATTCATCCCCATTTCCTTACCTGTCTTCCTCTTTTGTAGTGATTTCACTGCGGAATCCTTCAATGTCTTATCCTGGTGGTACAACAACTTCTCAAGATTGATAAGGGCACTAGGTTACCTTCCCAGTGATAGAAAAGTATCAAGGAACTGCTACAAGGTACCATGTTTCCATGATGGTTCTACCTCTACAGATGGATCAAAAGCAGGTGGCATGTCAATAATCGGTAACTTACCCAGATTTATCCCAATTGCTTGCTTCACTTCAAAGAAAGTTTCTTCCTCCATCGCAATATCAAATGCTACCTTTTTATTTCTCATGAGCCGAACTTGTTGACGTGGTCCATCGTCTCCAGTTATCGCACCAGCACGAGTGACAATCCTAATGTTGGCATCTTTCATTTGGGTTTGTCATGAACTGTAGCAACCATGGGTCCTTGATTTGGGTTATGGGATTGATTCAACGGTGGATTCTGATTCAGTGATTGATTCATCGGTCGATTCATTAGCTGATTCTGAGTCTAAGGTGGGTTTTGAGTTTGAGTCTATGGTGGGATTTGATTCTGCATCATTGGCTGTTTTTGTACTTGAAACATTGGTTGGTTTTGAGTCGACACATTTTGGAACTGAGGGATGTTTCCATCCTGCCATTTTGTAATTAGCTGAGGGAAATTTTCAACATTATGTTCGTTGGCCGAACAGTATGTACATTGCGGATGAGGAAACTCCCTTTGGTAGTGCCAGAACACTCCATAGGTATAACATTGGATTGATTCCCGACCTCGTCCTCCTCCTCATCCTCTAAATCCTCCATGTAATCCTCCACGGACTCCTCCTTGCTAAAACTGTGGATGGTCCATCTGCTACTGTAAGGGGTTTGGTTGTTGATGGACATAGTGTGCAGCTTGAACATATTGTGGATGAGGTTGAATGATTGGTACTTGATTTAGACTGTGGTCATGGTGCAACCTGTGGTTGTGCTACAAACTACGGTTGTGGTTGCAACGGGATGAACTGCATCTGGGGTGGTGGTGTATACTGCACCTGTGCTGCTGGTTGTACCATTTGTGGTTGTGCTTGCATTTTTTGGGGGTCCTCACCTTTCACAAAGTATGAATCTTATGTCCTTTCCTGGAGAAAATCATAAGCTCAACAGTTTTTATCATCATGGCCTACTAACTGGAAAAATGTACAGTACATATTTTCTACCTTGGTAACCATCTTCTACATGTATTCATAGTTCTTGTGTTAATGCCCATAGACCTGAAATATGTGGCACCATTGTATGCCAGCACAACTCAACGGGTTCGAGGCTCCTCAAAGAAAATAATTCAATAATGTTGGACATGTTCCTTGATATGTCCATCTGCATGGCACTAGGTGCACCAAATATCATCACGATCTTCCTTGGCCTTCTTGATATCTTGTAGTTGGAGCATCAACTTGGCCAACAATGCCTGAATCTGGTTCATTCCGACTATGGTCTCTCCTATTGGCGATGCCTCTAATTTCATCGAGTCTCCATAGACTCACTCTGTGTCGCAATATTTTGTTGCATTCATGGTTGTCTGATATGTGGGACAAGTGTGGCGATGAACCACTCTTTGTGTTGAACATCACTCATCATGAAGCTGACCTGAGGCATCAATGTCTTAAATTGCTGATCAAAGTCCCAAACTGTTTAATTGGGTAACTATTTGATTTCTTCCAATTTAGTAATGTACTGAGCCTCAGACTTCAGCGTCTTGAATTCTTTGAATAACCCCATATGAATATCATCCAATGTTTTCATACTACCTCCCTGAGGAACCTGCATGAATCTCATGAACCATTCCAGTGCACGGCCCCTAAGAGTAGTTGTCAGTTGATTTTTCTTGATGTCATCATCTACAGTCTGTCAGGTGGTCCAGATCACCTCGCATAAGAACCAGTATTTCTCTGGGTCGTCGGTGCCCTTTCCATGAAATATTGGTAGCTTCATTTTGTCTCCCACCATCCTAGTCCTTATTCCTCTAGCTAGTACTTTACTGCTAGACTATTGCTGACATGTTGGGTAAGTTGACATAGAATGCATGTTTTTTCCTAATGGTGGAGTAGTGCACAGAGGCGTGGACACATTACTACTAGGGTTCGATCCTGTTGTCTTTTCAGGCATAGACTGGGCCTAGTTGTCCTAATCATCACAAAAGGTCACTTCATCCCTTGTGGTTGTTCCTTGCAACATCGCACTTTGATCACAATAGGACCTTCTCCCGTCCTCTATCTCTTCTCTTGAAACCTTGCTCCTCCCCTTGTACAACCACTTGTTTCCACAGCGACCTTCACATTCTCACTAGAACTCATGCTCATCTATCCCTCATCTTTCCATGTGTCTCCCCCCTTTCATTGCAGTGTCGACAGCTTCTACACACCAGAGTTCCACTAATCTTGGTCCATCTTCAAAATTCCTTTTTCAAAGACCAGCTTCTTAATTGACAGCTGTAGCGACAACAAGAATATTCCTTGTGGTCCACTGAAGAAATCCCTTTTTGCCTCGCTAAATGACTTATTGGTGTTGACTGCAAACTTGGTAATGTATCCCTCCACGATACTGTCCAACCATGCTTCAAGAACCCATGATGCCTTATTATCTATTTCTTGTAATTCCTAGATCAACTCCAGAGTCTAGGATGTCGGCTCTCCTCCTTGGAATTTGGTCTTCTTGGAAGTGAACTTCGCCAGACACTCATGTGAGAGGATAGGAAACTCACAAAAGAACCATTAATGAGGACCATTGTGGATATATCTATCCAAGAAGTGTCTTATCGACAACTTTAGATTCTTATTTTCGGCTTCAACAAATTCTCGCAACTTTAGATCAAACCACCACTTTATCTCTGTTCGATTCAGATTCCAAAACATATCCTCCTTTTAATCACAACTTGGTCCCAACAATGGAACCATTTGTAGGTGAAGACTCACCAACAAAGCCTCATCAACAAGGGTTCTCACTTTATCGACTCCCAACCAGTACGATCTCCCTAAGATCAGCCTAGACTGGTTTTACCCTACTCGACATCATTTGCAGAGCAGATGAAGTCTCACCCAAGATGTTCAAGGGAGAGCTGTCGGAACCAAGTTTTCGGTAGTGAGGAGGGAGGATATGGGATCTGACTGGGAGACAACATAAATATTATATTTAGAAATATGCATTCATCATGAATTAATTTCCATAACTACATATTTCATCATACATTTGTCATGGTATCTCTAGCACAGAAGCATCATTTATAAAACATCTTAACTCATAATGCAAAGGAAATGTGGTAGAATTGAAATAGATTGCAGCAACATCAATGACTCATATCAAAAATGGAACAGACCATAGCAACATCATAACATATTAGATCGTAGTAGCATCATAATATATTAGATCTTAGTAGGGAGAACAGTAGAATAAAAGACAATATTTATGCAACAACTGTCATATTATATTAATTCTACGCAAAGGATTGAAAAACGGACAATTCTTCTCCATAATTGAAGGTTGAATACATAAAAAAAAACCCAGATAGATCACTGATACGACATAAAATTCTCCAAAACTAGATCGCACTAGACCTCATGTGATGATCATGCTCATATAATGTTGACCTTAATCTTGATCTCTATATCCCCTTATCTCCTAGTTGAAAAACTAGCTCTATAAATAGGTTTGCACCTTTACATTGAAGTTCCACTTCTAACTAACTTATAACTAGTAATGACCTATTGTAACAAAACTTGGTCAAATAATATATTAAATATTCAAAAAAGTTATTTTTCCACCCATCACACTGATCTGGCCTTACACGACACCAGGTGAGCTTGCGCAACTACCGCGACGTTGCGCAACTCACTTACCAAAACCCCTACCAATAGATATGTAGGTTGCATGATCCAAACTCTAGAACTCTTTAGATGCTCCTTAACGTGGCATGGGGTTTTAACACGATGTTGCTACTCTTATCCAATTGTGCAAAATACTTGGTCTTTGGTATGATATTTCTTTGATACATTGGTGCTAGGCTTATGGTGCAAGCATTTCTAGAATTTTGGGAATATGTGACAAGGGCTTAAGAAAAACTTAATAAGTGTACATGCTTGAGATTTTGATTTGGTTTTTTCTCATATCAATATTGTACTTTTCATTTGAATGTCATTTTATAGATGTCCTAATTTTCAACAAGGACTTAATGGAATTAATGGAACTGTTCATACAACCTATAAGTCCTTTTATCTGTGCACTTAGATAACCATTTTTATAGTGATTATTTTAGGGTGCAATAATTACTGCACATATGTTGTCTTTATATTAAATGAGCATAATTGTGCTTCCATATGATGAAGTGCTCAATTTGACATTCCCATTTTGTAGTAGCATCTATATTTAGGGTTGGATTTCATCATTCTCCAAGATGCACATGAAATGCATGGGTCCACTCAGTATTGGAACATTAAGGACTAGATCAAATGAATGGTAAACTTATAAGTGTAAAGGAACACAACCAAGGTCCCTTAAAACATTATCTTTTTCTTACAAAACCATGCCAAGTTTATCCTATGTTGTGCACACTACTCCACAAAAGAAACTATGCATGTATGTGCCAAAATTTTACATGGTTACATCGTCTTAAACCTAGTTGTGCACCTTCTCTTCTTCCTCATTTTATCCCACTATTTCTATCCCTATTCACTCACCTCTAACTCCATCCATTGTTTTGGTTCCTCTTCCATCTCCTACACCCTCCATGTCAAAACCTCTTCTCCCCTCCTCTCTCCCTTCAACCCAAACCCTCTTTTCCCCCTTTTATCTCCATTACTCCCTTGGCCTAGTTAGTTCTTTCTTAATTTAGTCAACCCTATGCTTTATTTATCTAATCCTACCCAATCCCAACTTCATCTTTCCTATCCCAAGGTTACATCCTTACCCTACTTCAATATACCCCATGTTATGTTCTTCATATTTCATATTTTAATCATATTTCAATAAAAATAATAAAATTAAATATATAAAATATAAAATATAAAATAAAACAAAATAAAAACAAAAAGGAAAAAAGTAAAAAAATTCAAAATAAAACAAAACATATATATATATATATATAAAAAAAAACACAAAGTCAAAACATATTATAATATTTCATCCATCCACAGTATCAAGACCTCTGATGAGCAAGCATAGGGAGAGCTAGGATGATTTGGAGTCCTCTATAGAATTTCTCCCATCCACAGTATAAAGAGATAGGTGATTTGGAGGAAGAAAAGGGCTTGAGTTCGATTGCGATACAAAGGTTGAAACCTACGGCTAGCAGATTCCATCTTGAGCCCATTCCTCCTTTTCCAACGAGCCATGAAAATATTAACTCTGTAAAATATTAATTGATAATTTAACAGGTACCCAATTGTTATGAGGAATTGACACTATTGTAGTATCAGGGGCAGGGGAAAATTAATGGTGTTATGGAAATTGTGGAATATGAGGACTAGGAGGGTATAATTCTTGTTTAGGGTATGCCAGACACGAATAATAATAAGGGTTACATTTTTCATTTCCATCAGGGTTTTATGACATGGCACCAGATCAAAGATGAGGAGGGAAAACAATTGCCTATAGATAATGGAGGCTTGGAGATCTTGTGCTCTCCAAGGTCAAGGGATTTCTGGCATGGCTCGTTAAGATACACCAATCTATTTTTCATCCCCATATGTTTTCCCTTATTTGATGTATGCGGTGTATGTTGTTGTTGTTATTTGCATTTTCCACATCAAATGATATACTTCTTGTGCCCTGTTTTAATACCTGATTGTCATCCAAGGGTTTGTGTGAATGTTTATATATTTTAATAGGGTTTGATTTCCATTTCATCGATTGCAATGTCTATCGAGATATTTTTTGATTTCCCAATATGTGTCAATATTTTATTCTTAATCCTAAAATTGCAAAACTTGGTTGTTGCACTAGGATTCTCTAAAACCCTGCATGAGAAATCAAACACTACATTAGATATTAATGTTTAAACCCAAGAGATGGATGCAAGTTTATTTTTTTTGGTGTTTAAACCCAAGCGATGGATGCAAGTTTGTGTTTTTAAGGTGGAAATTGCTTCTGTGACAAGAGGATTAAAATTGGCCAAAATTTGTCAAGCCCACACGTGGCCATTTTTTATCAATATGATGGCCCTTAAAAATATGAATCAATAATTACAACTATTTTTCATTTTGCTAAGTGCATACTCTTATGTCAAAATCAACCATGAATTGCAGCTGGAATTTAACTTGATGAGTAGACTAATATTCCACTACTAAAATACAACAAAGTAGAAAGGTCAAAAGAATCTGTTAATAAGAAAAAAATTGCAAGTGTTAGATGAGATACACAACTAAATTGAGAAACTATCAAATATCAAGTGATGGCTCATCTCCGACTTCAAAAATATGTATCATTTTGACAAGATATGAAAATGTATCAGTCAATTGATATCTTGCAATCATTTTACTTCAACTTCACTTGACAAATCGGTGCATCCTACATAACTAGCAGTAATCTTGGCAATGTTGATTTTATAGCCTATTTTTTCTTCTCATTTTTAATGCATTTGCTTATGTTTTGAAGCTTGGTTTTGTTCATTTCTTTTAAAAAATTTGTTTTTTAGGTTACTTTAAATATTTTTCTTTAATTTTCATATTTGTATTTAAGTAATTTCATAGTTTTATTTTTCCAATTTTGGTTTTATTTATCAAAATTCATAGTTAAGGGGCTTATAGAATGTTTATATGAATTAAAAGGTCCTAAAAATATCATAAAGTTTTGATCTAGGTCATTTAACAAAATTTAAACCATTGTTATGAGTTGTGTTTTTGAAAATCATTGAAATAGGTTTTATTGTAGCGCAAGCATGAAAAAGTTACACACGCGCGCTACAAGAAAATCATGTTGTTCAAAAATCATGATTTTTGGTTCAATTTTTTGGAAATTCGCGCAAATGAGAGGTCATTCATACTTGGTTAATGGATTTGATATCTGTTCTCCTCCATAATGATCATTGTGATAGGTGTTAATACTTCAAGCAAGTCATCATTAGGGTAAGCTACGGTGGTCTGGTACAGAGTAGTGGAATAATAATAATTATCCATGATTGAGGAAAATTCGCCTTGAATTATGCATCTCCTGAAGTAGATGAAGAGCATACAAGTTCATGGAGAAATTTTGGCAGTTTGTAATCAGGTTTTCAAGCAGGTCGGTGATTTAGGACTTTAAAGGGTGACTGTTTGGAATTATCGTGGCAGTCAGAAGAGGTTTAAGGATTGGAACTGGACACCTAGCAGACAAGAAAATGCAATTCTAGCAGCTGGATTCACCACTCTGACGGGTAGGAAGCAAATTACTATCAAATTCCATGTATTTGGGTTTATACTAATAGAGGATTAATCATGGAAATTAATGAATATTGCTAGTATGTAAACCTAATTCATACCAAATGTCAAATTTGATGTCAATAGAATGAAGACATTTATGAGTTTAAGTGATAAAATTCAGTTCAGAGGTTTAGTTTCCCAATATATCATTCACTGTCAAAATTGCCAAGATCTGAACAAAGTTAAAATTCTTTACTGAAAGAAGCAATTTGACAGTCATTTAAAATGAAAAGAAGTGGTAAAACCAATAGATCTGAACCTTCAGACATGTCTTGGGTTCATACTTTTCCAGACTGTGCAAGATTGGTTTCAGAGGCAATATGGTTAAGATTTTTTGAGAGAATTGATGGGTATCACACAGAAGTCTATTATAAATTTGCTCAGTGTTTGGACGAAGATATTGTTACCTTTGATACTTTGAAGTTTGAGTTGACCAGAGAATTGTTAGTAGAAGCTACAGGGATCCCAGATGAAGGCGAATACTGGTTTAAAAAATTTCCTTTTACATTTGATGCACATAAATACTTACTTCCAGATGTGGTAGCAAATTGGGGAAAAGGAGTACATATTCAAAAATTTGAACTAGAATGGATAGAGCCAATTAAAATCATGCAAAGTTATATCACTTGTGAAGGGATATTTGCATTTTTTTTAAAGTATCATTTTCGGTTTTTGCAGCATCTTAGCCATGAAGAAAAAATGAATCTTCCATTCTTTTTATTTAAAAGTTTAGAAAATATTTCTAGCAGCGTGAAGGAGCATCGGGACCACACTAAACAATCTGTGTTTCTTCATCGGCTTATAAAACTAGTCATAACTACTGTATTTCGAAAGAAGGAGAAAACATGGGAATATTTCCTTTTTTGGTCAGGATTTCAAACAAAGAAGGAAGATCAAATTCAGAAAAGACAGTTGAATAAGGGTCATAATTTGGTCAAGAAGCTGAAAAAGAGAGCCATAGTTAAGATTGAAGAGGATAATGTACCAGAGAAATCTATGACTCAAGAACATGAAAATGTTGAAGTTGAAC
>LPNX010972573.1:71962-81992 GCA_001517045.1 Pseudotsuga menziesii
ATCCCATAGCAGGAGCCATATGTTATATCCTATTTTTGCTTCTCATTTTTAATGCATTTGCTTATGTTTTGAAGGTTGGTTTTGTTCATTTCTTTTAAAAATTTGGTTTTTAGGTTAGTTTAAATCTTTTTCTTTAATTTTCATGTCTGTATTTAAGTGATTTCATAGTTTTATTTTTCCAATTTTGGTTTTATTTATCAAAATTCATAGTTAAGGGGCTTATAGAATGTTTATATGAATTAAAAGGTGCTAAAAATATCATAAAGTTTTGATTTAGGTCATTTAACCAAAGTTAAACCATTGTTATGAGTTGTGTTTTTTAAAATCATTGAAATAGGTTTTCTTGTAGCACAAGCCTAAAAAGTTACACACGCACGCTACAAGAAAATTGCATTGTTCGAAAATCATGATTTTTGGTTCAAATTTTTGGAAATTTGCGCAAATGAGAGGTCATTCATACTTGGTTAATGGATTTGATACATGTTCTCATCTAGAATGATAATTGTGATAGGTGTTAATACTTCAAGAAAGTCATCATTAGGGTAATTTGTGGTGGTATGGTATAGATTAGTGGAATAATAATAACTATCCATGATTGAGGAGAATTCTCCTTGAATTACACATCTCCTGAAGTGCATGAAGAGCATACAAGTTCGTGGTGAAATTTTGGCAGTTTGTAATCAGGTTTTGGAGTAGGTTGGTGATTTAGGGCTTTGAAGGGTGACCGTTTGGAACTATCATGGTGGGCAGAATAGGTTTAAGGAATGGAAATGGACACCTAGCAGACAAGAAAATTCAATTCTAGCGGCTAGATTCACCACTCTGACAGGTATGAGGTGAATTGCTATCAAAGTCCATGTATTTGGGTTTATACTAACAGAGGATTAATCATGGAAATTAATGAATATTGCTAGTATGTAAACCTAATTCATACCAAATGTCAAATTTTATGTCAATAGAATTAAGACATTTATCAATTTAAGTGATAAAATTCAATTCAAAGGTTTAGTTTCCCAATATATCATTTGTTGTAAAAATTGCCAAGATCTAAACAGAGTTAGAATTATTTATTGAAAGAAGCAATTTGATAGTCATTTGAAATGAAAAGAAGTGGTAAAACCAATAGAGCTGAACCTTCAGACATGTCTTGAGTTCAAAATTTTCTAGACTATGCAAGATTGTTTTTAGAGGCAGGATGGTTAAGTTTTTTTGAGAGAATTGATGGGTATCACACAGAAGTCTCTTATAAGTTTTCTCAGTGTTTGGATAAAGATACTATTAATTTTGATACTTTGAAGTTTTAGTTGACCAGAGAATTTAGCAGAAGCTACAAGGATCCCAGTTAAAGGCAAATACTAGTTTGAAAAGTGCCTTTTACCTTTGATGCATAGAAATACTTACTTCTAGATGTGGTAGCAGATTGGGGAAAAGGAGTACATATTAAAAAAATTAAACTAGAATGGATAGAGCCAATTAAAATCCTACAAAGTTATATCACTTGTGAAGAGATATTTGCATTTGTTTTTAAGTATCATTTTAGGTTTTTCTAGCATCTTAGCCATGGAGCAAAAATGAATCTTCCATTCTTTTTCTTTAAAAGTTTACAAAAGATGTCTAGCAGGGTGAAGGAGCATAAGGACCACACTAAACAATCTTTGTTTCATCATGGGCTTATAAAACTAGTCATAAGTACTGTACTTCAAAAGAAGGAGAAAACATGGGAATATTTTCTTTTTTGGTCAGGATTTGAAACAGAGAAGGAAGATCAAATTCAGAAAAGAGAGTTGAATAAGGGTCATAATTTGGTGAAGAAGTTGAAAAACAGAGTCATAGTTAAGATGGAAGAGGATAATGTACCAGAGAAATCTATGACTCAAGAACATGAAAATGTTGAAGTTGAACAACAAATCAATATTGAGGAAAATGAAATTTCAAAGGCAGAAGTGAAAGAAGTAGAACCTGTAGAAGCTATTTTTCATGAAGAACTAAACCAAGAAGTAAAGGAAAATGTGAAATAACAGGAACGAGTTCCTATTATAGTGTAGTCTGAAGATGAGGGAAAGTCATTGTCTGATGAAGCTAGGGTTCATACTGAACAGAAGCTACGAAAAGAGTCTAAAGAGGAGACAATGTCACGAGGAATAAAAAGAAAAGTTGTCAAGCTAGCTTCTATGAAACATCAAGGGAAAGTTTTAAGCATGTTAGAAGAAATTGGAACAAAAGTTTGAGGCCCAAGACTAGACCTAAGAACAAACTCGGATTGAATATGAAGAAACTGTTAAACCCTAAACTAGATAAAAAGAAGATTATAGTATTTGAAGACTCTTCATCTCAGGAAGAGTTAGAAGACAATTAAGATCAAAATGAAAAGGACATGAAGGGTAAAAAGAAAATAGTTTTAGAAAACAAATCAGCTTTTACTGAGACCAAAATGTCAGAGATATTTGAGGAATTTCGAAAGAAGGTAATTTTAGACCAGCATCAAAATGATTTAAAGAAGCAGCATTCAGTTATATGAAGCTCTTGTGCGAAGAAAGGAAGGGGTTTTGAGAAATCAACCCAATGTAGTGTTGAATCCAAAGAGTATTCAGAAATCCATGTGACCATGACAGAGCAGATGGAAGAAGATGAGGATATTTTTAAGAAGTTGAAAATCCCTTGGATGCCAGAAGAAATGCATCCAGTATCAGAAGGGAAGTGCATTGATTCTAAAAATGAAAATTTGTAGAGGAATATGAAACAGTACAAATATCATATTGAGTACCTGCATGAGACAAATGAGGGATTAGTGACTGCCAACAGAATATTGAGAGAAGATATAGAAGAGGTAAATAGCCACTATCAGGAATTGATTATAGTTTCTAAGGAGGATTTGAAAAGAAAAAGACAGACTCAAAGTTTGTTTACAGAACTGAAACAGACTTTTCAAGAGATAACACAGCAGAATCAGGAGTTGACAAAAATAGTTGAATATTTGGAAACAAAGCACCAGAAATCAAGAAAGAAGACTCAAGATTTAGAAGGAATTGCTCTTTTAGTAGAGGAAACTAAGGACTTGTAAAGTGCTTTAAGAATAGTGGTTATTAGTTAGTTTGTGAAAATGTTATTTTATTTTTGTATAATGCTAGTCTTATTGAACAATTCTGTAGTAGGAATTAAAGGTAGTTTGTTCAGTTGTGTAACTTTATTTAAGAAAACAAGATAAAAGTAAGGCTAAGAAAGAACCAAGGGTTCAAATTTTGTTACAAGGGGAGGCTATCAAGCTATGGTTTATGAGGCTAAGTGTAAAAACTCTTATGTATTTTTGAATGACTGATTATGAAATATATGCAACTATAAGCCCTATTTATCCTATTTGTTGGTTTCATTCTTGATTTGTATAATCACTCACTTGATATATTCATTTCTTGTTTGAGGTTATTATTCATGAAATGTTTGTTAACTGTGGATGGAATTGAATGATGTGATTATTGTATATGGTTTATCTTTTATATGTTATGCATCTCAATCCTTCAATTGTGCATCATTTAGTGTTTGCTTTAGCATTGTGAAGTTTATACCCTCTTGTTTACAAATTGTACAACCAAAACCCTAAAAATCCTATCTTACTTAATTGTGTTTTATGAGATTGTGTTGGCTTGTTCTTTTGTAGTCTGAGAACAATTTCTGGAACTAACAGTTGAGAAACACCTTCAAAATACCTCTCTCTATAGTATTTCTCTAGGAATATGAGACCATCCACATAAGCCAATCAAAATGATCACGACTTCCTTTACAATGCTGGCATATAAAGCTATGACCTTAATGTTATAAACAAGTAATCACGTATCTTTGGTAGTAAGCATTCTACAAGGGAAGGGTAGCTTCACAGAAAATTGATTATATAAATTTAGATAGATCCTAAAAATTTCCTGTCTCTCACAGATCTCAATGCTGAGGCTGGCCAATATCATAAAAAAAGGAAAAAACACAATGCAATAAAAGAATACCTATGCAATAGAATATTCAAACAAACGTTCAAGGCCTTCTAAAATATATTGATCAGCAGCTCTCAGAAGGTCTTGTGCAATATCTATTTTCATCTCTATTGTACAGGTGTATATAAATATGATGCCAGTACACCATTAGAATCATCAAACATTCTTGGATAAAACATATTTGAGTTCTAACATGTCATAGTTTCTTTCATATTCAGTTTGAACTCTTTATAAAAGGAATGAATCATTTGTTACTGCCATAAGAAACACATAGAAGAAATCATAAGAATTATCTCATCATTAGTTCAAAGGCTGCCCAGGTTATATTTGGAATTTCAATATCCTTTTCCTCTTTTTCCCATTGAAGGTTCACAAATTTATCCCCAAACAATTTCTAGTTATTGTTTGAAGCCACAGTGCACTTAACATGTTTGACAATATCAAATTCTAGGGTAAAAAATGCAGTCTACAATAACAACAAATTATATCACTTGAATTTTATAGGAATAAGAAAATGAGAGACAATTCCAAAACATTCGATAACTTAAAATACTCCAATCATTAAGTAAATCACTACCACAAGGATGAATATCCAAAATTCATCACATCAATACCTTTTGTGCTCACCAGACTTGGGTTGTGTAATTGGGCACCCAAGTTTTGTAATGTCATGCTCCTTTACAAACCATGTAAATACTATAAATTCCTACAACCATTGCTTCTACATACTACATCGATAATGTATTCCAACCCCTTTATTATATTGTTGTGTATGATCCATTGTTAGATATGTCCATATATGCTGCATAATCTCTACTTTTTTCTTTAGGTCATTTCTCAGATAGAGATTTGTAACAAGATAAAATAAAGAAAATATGAGAAGAAGGTATATGTTCTATCCAAACATCTAGATGAGAAAGTGGCTACTTTGCACATGTTTATCATATAAATTAGGTACCTTAGTGATTCACGAACACCCACATTGTTGCTAAAACAACTCACCTAGTAAAATGTTACAAGATTGTGTGAAAGAAATCTTGAACCATCGTCAACCATAGCCAATGAAGCTAATCAAGCCATCCCCTTATGAGACAAGATGACCTGACATAGCTTATATCTCAATTTTATTGTCAATCCGAGGTTCCGAAGAAAAGAAACTGTTAGAATTTCATCTTTTAATCAATATGATCTAGGATCTTATCTGAGAGAATAACATGCACATCAATAATAACAAGAGACACAAAGAATTTTCCTTAGGGAAACCATGAAGGAGAAAACCCTGCAACTTCCTCAGAGATAGAATGAGAACTAATAGAAAAAGTAAAACCCAAAGATACAAATATGATACTCGACAACTGTTCTCTCTCTCTCACTTGTGTGAGCTCCTCCTCTCTCATTCATGCACTACTGTTGAGTGTGTGTGTGTTACAAATAGGGAGTCTCACTCTCTATTTACACTTGTTTTCCACTTGACAATTACTCTACAGGGCCTACCTCACTAAAAGAGTCCACTAACCCTAATACAACTCAATTGTGGGGACTATTGCCCCAAATTATAATGGAGGGTTAACCTCAATGACTTTACATGACTTTATTATATTAATGACTCTCTCGATCGAAGGAACAGACATATATGTCAGGGTATAATGAAATACAATAAGTGAATACATTCCAAAGTTACAAATAGATCAACACTCCCTCTTAACTAGGAAGGTATTCTCTTGACATGGTTCATGAACACACGTATTTATTACTGGATCATCGTCAACACTAGATGATCATCATCAGTGCTCCCTCTATCTTGAGCAAATGGTGTTTTTTTTCAATTCTTCTCGTCATAGGAAGTTCTAAAGAGATATCCCTTTTTCATGATTGATGTAGGTCTCAACACTTATATCTGACCATGGGAGGCCCAGCCTGCCACCATGCTGGAAAGGCCTAGCACTTACATCTGACCATGGGAGGACCAGCCTACCACCATGTCAGAAAGGCCCAACACTTACATCTGTTAAATTTTCATATTCTTAGCTAAGACATCAGTACTTCATTTCATTTTCATAACAAAAGCATATAAACAGGATTACTAAAAGATAGACAAGCACAACCATACAAAAGGAACACAAATATTTATCCTAGGAAAACCCTAAAGGGAAAAAAAATCGGCAAAAGCTTCCTCAATATAGATGCCCCAAACAGATAAAAGATAAAAGATAAAACCAGCAAGGAGATCAAATCCTGATCCTCCTACTTCTCTTCTCCACTAATGCGCCACACATGTGAGAGTGTGTGTTCCAAATGAGGAGCACTACACCTCTATTTATATTCATATGTTCACTTAGGTTAACTCATCTGTCATGTAGGCTCGAGTTAATCATGTAGGCTCGAGTTACACACTGGGGTGCTAATGACCCACCTTTACAATTAGAGGGGAGTGCCTCATGACTCTTATTAGTTCTTCTGATTAGGAGCATCAGGGTACAAAGTAATACAAGTGGTTCTCCTGGTAGTACCATTAGGGACCACAAAGAAATACATATAGAATATTCTTCAAAGTTACAATATTTCAACACTCCCCCTTAACGAGAAGGGTATTCTATAACAACATCAACAATAACAATAATAGGAGAGAGATATAGGACATCATCAACATCATCAGGGTGATACATCTATAAATCATTGGAAGCTTTTCAACATCATGTATCCTTCATGTTCAATCTTTAGTCTTCAGCATCATCAGTACTTTGACCGCTTTGATCAGCAGCATCTTGACTCTTCAATTAGCAGCAACATCTTCAGCACTTTGACCTTTCGATCAACAACATCTTCAGCACTTTGACCTTTCGATCAGCAACATCATCTTCAACACTTTGACATTTAGATTAGCAAGATCAACTTCAACACTTTGACCTTTAGATCAGCAACATCTTCTTCAGCACTTTGGCCTTTCAATCAGCAGCAACATCATCATCATACTCTGATCTTTCAATTAGACTCATCATTATCATCAGCCTCTAATCTTTCAATTAGAACCATCATCAACCGAACATCATCATACTCTAACATCAACTCATCATCATATTCTGATCTTTCGATCAGTACATCATCATCATCATACTTTGATAATACAACATCATCATTATCACATTCTGATCTTTCAATCAGAAACATCATCATCATTATCGCATTTTGATCTTTCAATCAGAAAACATCATCATCATCAGCAACAACATAATCATAAGCAACTTCTGATCTTTTGATTAGAAAACATCATCATCATCATATTCTGATCTTTCGATCAGAGAACATCATCATCAGCAACTTCTGATCTTTCGATCAGAGAAACATCATCATCATCATATTATGATATTTCAATTAGAGAACATCATCATCGTCAGCAACATCTGATCTTTCGATCAGAAACATCATCATCATCATAAAAACATCAACATAATCAAAACATCAACATGATCCTTCCTTTCGGAATTACAGGATTTAGGTCTTTACGGAGTTACCAATGATCCTCCCTTTTGGAATTACGGGATTTAGGTCTTTATGGAGTTACTAACGATCCTTACTTTCAGAATTATGGGATTTAGGTCTTTATGGAGTTACTAATGATCCTTCCTTTCAGAATTACGGGATCAACACATTTGTGGAACTCAGACAATCCTTCCTATTGGAATTATGGGATCAACACATCTGTGGAACTCAAACAATCCTTCCTATTGGAATTACGGGATCAATTCAATGATTCTTCCTTTTGGAATTATGGGATTTAGGTCTTTACAGAGTTACTAATGATCCTTCCTTTCAGAATTACGGGATCAACACAGATTTGGAACTCAGACAATCCTTCCTATTGGAATTATGGGATCAACACATCTGTGGAAATTAGACAATCCTTCTTATTGGAATTACAGGATTTAGGTCTTTACGGAGTTACTAATGATCTTTCCTTTCGAAATTATGGGATCAACACATATGTGGAACTCAGGCAATCCTTCCTTTAGCAATTATAGGATCAACACACATTCTCGAGTACCAAAGTCACCGAATCCGTTCTGAACCAAAGTTCAAGGATGATACAATCCTACCACATTCATGGGGACCAAGATATCTGGATACATTTTGAACCGAGGTTTAGGGATGATGAAATCCACCACTTTCATGGGGGTCGAGACCTTCGGATACATTTTGAATTGAATTTCACGGATGATGCAATCCTGCCACTTTCACGGGGGGCGAGAAATTCGGATACATTTTGAATCGAGGTTCAGGGATGATGCAATCCACCACTTTCATGGGGGCCAAGACCTCCAGATACATTTTGAACCGAAGTTTAGGGATGATGCAATCCACCACTTTCACGGGGGGCAAGACCTCTAGATACATTTTGAACCGAAGTTCAGGGATGATGCAATCCTAACACATTCATGGGGGCCGAGACCTCCGGATACATTTTGAACCGAAGTTCAAGGATGATGCAATCCCACCACATTCATAGGGATCGAGGTCATGGGATCACTTTTGGACAGATGTCCCAGGATGATACAATCCCTCTTCATTCTCGAAGACCGAGGTATTTGGGTCACTTTAGGGAAAGTTTCCAAGGATGATACAATCCCACTGCAACATCACTACTCCCCTTTTCGAGGAAGGTCTTTCTGAACCACACCAACCTTGTCTCGAAAGTGTTCGAACTTTACCCAAGACAGAGGCTTTGTCACTGCATCATCATCTAAACCATCTTCATCTACATCTTCAGTATGTGAATACTAAACTATCACCATCTGTATCTCCAGTATGTGAGTATTGAAAGCATCATCATGTCACCATCATCTGCATCTACAGTATGTAAATACTGAAATATCATCTATATCTTCAGTATGGGAATACTAAAATCATCATCATATCTATATTCAATATAGAAATACTGAATCACCATCATCTGTACCTACAGTATGTAAATACTGAAACATCATCATCTTCATCTTTATCTTGAATGTAGAAATATTGGATTTCTATGTGTTACGACGGAACACAGGGTTCTCTATTATCACAACTTTCGTTATCACATAGAATCAATGTAGTACCCATGTTTAGTTCAAAGAGACCTGATATCAGCTTCCGAATCCATATGGATTCACAACTTAGTAGAGCAATCTGCTATGTATTCTACTTCAGCCATGCTACGAGAAACACTGGACTGTTTCCTGCTAAACCATGAACTCATAGCAGACTCGAAACAAAAGCATCTACCTAATGTGCTTTTCCTATCTAAGATACTTCCGGCCCAATCTGCATATGTGTAGCCATACAATCTATACTCATGGCTACCATCATGATATAAACCAAAGTCTATTGTCCCTTTCAGATATCTCATCACATGCTTTGCAGTTACTGGGTGAACCCATCTTGGTTGAACAAGATATTGACTTAAGGTGTTCCCAACAAAACAAATGTCCGGTCTGGTATTTGTTAAGTACATCAATGACCCAATGATCTATCTGTAATGAGTCATATCCACTAACTCTGATGAGTCATCAGCTAACAGCTTTAGGTTGGAGTCCATGGGTGTGGCTATGACTTTGAATTCTGACATATTTAATCTCTTCATCATCTCTACTGCATACTTTCCCTGGTTGAGAAATATTTCTTTTGAACTTTGCCATACTTCCAGACCTAGGAAATAATGCATTAACCCAAGGTCTTTCATCTCAAATTCTTCTGCTAGTTTCTTCTTGCTTTCCATGATCTGTTTCGCATTTCCTATCAAGGATAAGTCATCCACATATAATAACAAGATGAAAAGTTCCTCTTCTACAACATTGAGATAAAGGTTAGGATCAACTTTATTCTTGGTAAATCCCATGCTCGGCAAGAAACTATTTGTTTTTCCATATCAAGCTCTGGGAGCTTGCTTCAGGCCATAGAGGTGTTATAGAGATTTTCACCCCACTAGGTGAATCACACATTGTATGGCCTTCCCCTGTCCCGCTGCAGACTCTTTAGCCCCAATGGACCACTTTTTATCCTTTGATGTATCATTGATC
>LPNX010972573.1:85198-104640 GCA_001517045.1 Pseudotsuga menziesii
AGGGCCTTCTTCAACTTGCATATGTGATTTTATATGGCTTCAACTTCAAATCCTCATGACTATTCAATGTAAAACTCTTTCTCAATCATACCATTAAGGAAGGCTTGTCTTTAATTCACCATGGAGGAAACTACCATGATAGTTCTGAAGGAAGTGTACCTTACTTCCTGGAGTAAGTGTCTCTTCAGAATTAATTCCCTTTTTCTAAAAGAAACCTTTGGCCACAAATCTTTCTTTATACTTCTCGATGCTTCTGTCAGCTACATGCTCTATTTTGTATATCCATTTGGAGGATACAATACTCTTTCCTTCTAGTTTGGGAACTATATCCCATACATCATTCTAGTATTCTTTCATCATAACATATTCCATGAGTTTGTCTTATTAGATCATCAACATATCCTAGTCTTCTGCATTCAACTTTGAAGGTTGGAACCCACTTTACTCTTGGTAAATTCTCAATCCATCAAGAAGATGTCCATCATGTCATGCCGTGTCGAACTCAGATATATTCTGTAGTCACTCCCCTTGAAGTGGACTATTATCTTCCTTCTTCATTCTGTATAGGTGGTTGTATGCTTGATATATACTGGTCAATAGAGTATGTCATGTCATAGTCTATTCTTTCCAAGGAAAATCATGAACATTTCTTTGTACACTTGTTCTTGTAGATCCATATGGAGGATACTATGTACTTCCCTTTATGTCTTGAAATCATATCATATACATCATTCCCCATGATCAACTGTTATTCTTTGATCATAGTTTCTTTTATAGCAATATTATCTTCATCTTGAGTTATCTCTCATACCCATGGTGGTCTTCATCCTTTGAGGTGGATCTACTGCTCTCTGAATCTCTTTCTTCCATCATGGTGTCTCTGACCATGGGAGCTTCAAATTCATGTTTATTGAATTGTCATCACTTGTTCTTCAGAACAAGTCTCATCCTTATTTTCTTGTAGGAGGTTGTATAAGACCTTTCCTACAATTCAAATGCACCAGTTACATGGTTAGAAATATTTCATAAAACATATGCATAACGACAAATTCTTATGTATCATGCAACTATTTAGCCAATACAACATTCATCCATATTTCACAGAAACTTTCTAGATGCCTTCTATCTCTACCATGACATCATTGAGATTGTGCACTAATCGAATATGTCAGCAAAGAGGTTTTATAAGTAGCATTGGAGAGTTGTATAGCACCATGAGGTACGTACCCATCACATGCATATTAGTAGTATTAATGTAAACAATCCATCATGCATAACACATCAACTGAATACAATCAAATGCATAACAAAACAATATCATGAAATGGAAATTGAATACTTATCTTTTATTTGTTTCATGGGTATACTCCATCTTGATAATTCTACTTTATCATCTTCTTCATTCATGAAATCATCATTTCTTATCCAAATGATAAGATGAATAAGAGGTTCTTCAAGAATTGAGTTTTTCATATTCCTCATCGCTTGAGGGATCTTCTTTAAATGGTGAGAGCTTGATCTTCAATTGCTCCCATCTTCTTCTTCTCTTCTTATTAGTCGAGCTGAAAGTAATCACTTACTTCTTGCATATATTCTTCATATGAATGAATCCCATGATCCTGGGAGGCCATTCAAGGTGGCTATCACCACTTCTGCATACTTCTTCTTCTACCGCTTCAAGTTGTTCTGCATTCTGGATCTTCACATTCTTCAACTGTATTCTCAAAGCCATCTTCTGATTTAAGTTCTTATATTCAAATATCTTGATCAAGGAATCAAACATATTCAGTGTCTTTAGGGAAGACACTTGTGGTATAAGTTGATCTGTGATTGAATCAATAATGATCTTCTTGGCCTTGATCAAGTTCTTCGTGTGTAAGTCTTTGAGGCTCATCTCCCTCTAGAACTGGAACCTCTCTACTCATGTAGGTGTCCAATTCATTTTATTTAGAGAGATAAAATACTTCCATGCTTGGAATTTTTCAACTTCACCAAGCTTATCATCAATCTAATGTGATAGATCATTTTGAAATGAGAACCTCAAATGCAAATAGCAAAAGATTAGATCTTACCGATTTGAGGTGTCCGTCCTGCTTCCGGAGCTAGCTGATCTAGGGTTTGTCAGAGAAACCCTAATTTTCAAAACTTAGAATCTTTCAAAAATATATATCTTATCAAATGGAGCTGTCTAATGTACTCCTTTTCTGAAAATAGTGGAGGGAAGCTCCCGAAGCAGGAAGCCCTAGTTTTCCAATTTCTTCAGCATAAATTCCTGTTACTGTTTCTGTGATATCTCTGAAATTACTGCTCCTCTATGTCTGAAATTTCTCACTGAAGTAACCTCGCATGTACCTAATCGAAAAACACATGTTTCATTAGAATTGGTTTTAGAAATTTGAATTTATGATCATTTTCCCAAGGTGACCGATTACAGGACTGTTCAGAATAGTGCAGTTGTACGACATGCCACATGTCACTGGTTCATCTTCAGGTTCTGAAATTTGGATAAAAAAAATTACAGGCCATTATATTTTTGGAACATCTTTAGGAATTCCATTTGGACCTCTATAGCCCATGCTACAACAATTCTCCCCAGGTGTCCTGTTTAGGGATGAATTCTGGAAGAGGCTGGAACCCTAACGTGGAGGGATCGTATCTCCAATAATATAGTGAATTGGATGCTGAATTTTGGACACAGTGTAAATAAGTATTTTAGCTTCATCATATGTAATTTTCAACTCCTGATCCTTTTCCAATCTCAGGATATAGTGAATGTACCAAAACGTAGCAGTTTTAGTATTTAGGGTTTTTCCAGATCGGGGTCAAACTAGGGTTTGACTTTTCCAGAGTTTCACCCAACCAAATTTCTTGATCCAGGTATATAAAATTAAATTTTTATGAGGAGAACAATCCTATGCTGGGCTTACTCAAAAATTCTTCTTCTGCAGAAAGCTCTAATTTTTCGCACCAAAACTGAAAATGCTCGAAATCGAATTCCGCTTCGACAGAAAGATGTGCCATTCAATGGAGAGTCAGTATATCTTTATTTTGCTGATTGATCATTGATAGAGACCCAAAAAAAATAAGAATACATAGATTATTTAGCTGCACAATGTCTTCTTTCAGGGTGGATCCGATACCATGTTAAATTTTCATACGCTTAGCTAAGACATCAGTACTTCATTTCATTTTCATAACAAAAGGATATAAACATGATTACTGAAATATATACAAGCACAACCATACAAAACGAACAAAAAGATTTATCCTAGGAAAACCCTAAAGGAAAAAAAACCCAGCAAAATCTTCCTCAATATAGATGCCCCAAAAAGATAAAAGATAAAAGATAAAACCAGCAAGGAGATCAAAGCCTGATCCTCCTCCTTCTCTAGCTACTTCTCTTCTCCACTAATGCGCTACACAAGTGAGAGTGTGTGTTCCAAAAGAGGAGCACTACACCTCTATTTATATTCATATGTTCACTTAAGTTAACTCATCTGTCATGTAGGCTCGAGTTACACACTAGGGTGCTAATGACCCACCTTTACAATTAGAGGGGGCTGCCTCATGACTCTTATTAGTTCTTCCAATTAGGAGCATCGGGGTACAAAGTAATACAAGTGTTTCTCCCGGTAGTACCATCGAGGACCACAAAGAAATACATATAGAATATTATTTGAAGTTACAATATTTCAACAACATCTGACCATGGGAGGCCCAACACTTACATCTGACCATGGGAGGCATAGCCTGCCACCATGTCAAAAAGGATCTGTAGTTACATTTGACCATGGGAGGCCTAGCCTACCACCATGTCAGAAAGGCTCTACACTTACATCTAACCATGGGAGGCCCAACTTGACACCATGTCAAAATGGCTCTACACTTACATCTGGCCATGGGATTCCCATCTTCCCACCACGTCAGAAAGGATCTATACTTACATCTAACCATGGGAGGACCAACTTGCCACCATGTCATAAAGGCTCTACACTTACATCTAACCATGGGAGGCCCATCCTGCCACCATGTTTAGAAAGGATCTACACTTACATATGACCATGGGAGGCTCGACCTTCCACCATGTCAGAAAGTCTCACAGACTCATCACTTCCCCTTGGAAGGAACCTCAATCTAAAGAGCACCAAGATTATATCTAAAGTACTCAAATTTCACTTTCGCTAATGGCTTGGTTAACACATCAACTATCTACTCATCCATTGCAACATACTAGAGCTTTGCTTCTCCTCTCTACACCATATCCCTGATATAGTGATACTTAATCTTGATATGCTTGGACTTGTCATGGAATACCGGGTTCTCCAACAACTTCACACATCTCTGGTTGTCACAATATATACAAGTAGAACCCAATTGGAGATCAAACTGATCAGATAGTAGCTTCCTTAGCCACACTACCTCACAACTAGCTAAACAAGCTACAACATACTCTACTTCAGCTATACTCAATGCCACACAGGACTGCTTCTTGCTAAACCAAGAGATCACACCTGATCCCATACTAAAGCAACACCCCGAAGTGCTCTTCCTATCAATGGCACTTCCTGCCCAATCCAAATCCACATAACCGTCTAGGTTAATATTTTGATTCACCTCATACTTGAGCCCATAATCAAATGTACCCTTAAGGTACCTCAAAATATGCTTTGCAGCAATCAAGTGAACATGTCTTGGATCCGTCAACAACTGGCTCAATGTGTTCATAGCAAAGCAAATATCTAGTCTCATATTTGGCAGGTACATTAATGACCCATTCATATGATGATACATCATGGAATCAATCGAATTTGATGAAGCATCACTTAATAGCTTCAGGTTCGATGCCATAGGTGTGGTCATGGACTTCTTGTCCATCATCCTGAACCTCTTCAAGATCTCCACTGCATACTTCCCTTGTCCAGGAGAGATTCCATCTGCATTCTTCCACACCTCCATGCCTAGAAAATAGTGCATCATGCCCATGTCTTTCATCTTGAACTTAGCATCAAGCTTCCTCTTTGTGTTAACAATCAACCCTTCCTCACCTATTACAAATAGGTCATCTACATATAGTAGGATCAGTATCACTGGGTTCCCTTCCTCGACCTTGTAGTAAAGATTGGAATCCGCTTTGCTCTTGGTAAATCCCAAGCTATTCAGGAAGATTTCAATCCTATCGTACCATGTCCTGGGTGCTTGTTTCAAACCGTGCAGGGCCTTATTCAATTTGCACACATGCGTCTCCCTATAATGTGTCTCAAATCTGAGTGGATGCTCCACATACACTTCCTCTTCCACTACACCATTCAAGAACGCGGTAATGACATCCATCTGGTGTATCTTCCATTTCATCACTATAGCCAAAGCAAGTAATGATCTAATGGAAGCGTACCTAGATACAGGTGCAAACATTTCTTCATAATATATCCCTTCCTTCTGGGAGAAGCCACGTGCCACAAATCTCACTTTATATTTCTCTATGCTTCCATCTATAGCATGCTTGATCTTGAAGATCCACTTGGAAGTCACAACAGACTTCCCTTCTGGTCTTGGGACCACATCGTAGACATCATTATTCATGATTGATTGGTACACTTCAATCATAACATCCTTCCATTCTTTCTTTTCTACTGATTCTTCATAGTTGGAATGTTCTTTATCAATGATGTCGCATAGTAGGGCTACATAACTGGAGTAGGACCTAGTTCTCTTCATTTCTCTCTGAATTTCTTTTGGAGCCCCATATCTCTTAGCACCTTGGATAGCCTCTTGTACCCATGATGGTTTCCTCTTGTACAGATTCTTCTCTTGGGGTGGATCTACAAGTTCCTAAGGTTCTTCCATTGCTCGATATTGTTCTGGAGTTTCTTCGTTCATAGTTGTATCTCGAATCCTGGGTACTTTTGTTTCTTCAAGTTTTGCAATAGGTCTTTTTTCTAGATTTGCTGTAAGATGATTCTTCATCAAATGTCACATCCCTGTTGATGTTGGTCTTCTTGAATCCATGGAAATATATTATGTAAGCCTTCGAGCTTTCACTATATCCCACAAATATACCCTTATTTTTTGAAGGATCTAACTTCGTCCTCTTTTCTTTTGGAATGTGTATGTACACCAGACAGCCAAATATTATAAGATGACTGACTTGTGGTTTCTTTCTAGAGGAGAATTATTCTGGTGTCTTTTTCTCAAGTACTCTATGCGGAGTACATTTATGTACATACACAACTGTCCTAGAAACTTCTTCCCATAGATGCATAGGAAGGTCTTGATCATGACGCATTTCCCTTGTTGCTTCCATAATTGTTCTATTCTTTCTTTCTGCAACTCCATTCTGTTGTGGATTATATGGAGTGGTAAACTCCCTCTTAATTCCTGACTCTCTACATAATTCCTTGAATTCATCTGATGTGAATTCTCCACCATTGTCTGATCAAAATATCTTGATTTTATTCTCTGTGTGGTTCTTGATCAAGGCTCTCAATTCCTTGAAATTACTAAATACTTCATGCTTGTTTTTCAAGAAAATATCCATGCCTTCATAGAAATATCATCAATGAAAGAAACATAATATACATATACACTTAATGAGCTGGATGACATTAAGCCACATACATCGGAGTGAATGATTTCCAATATTCCTTTTTCCTTGCTCTCGCTACTTGGAAATGACTTCTTTGTGTTCTTTCCCTTCGCACATACTTTGCAAACGCCTTCATGCTTTTCCTAGATTTTTGAAAGACCTTGAAGAAATTTTCTTGCAAGTGGTAGTTCCCTATAGTGCACATGTGCAAGCCTTCTATGCCAAAGTTCACTTGGCTCTACTAAGTCATGGACCGAATCTTGTTCTGGTTATCCCTTTAATTTGTATAAGCCTCCCTCTTGCTCTCCAATCACTAATGCATCATCTATAGTCTTTCCCTTTAGCCACATAAGGTCTTGGCCATCTACAAATGCAACCCTCCTACCTTTTGCATCCAATGCAGATATGGAGAGAATATTCTTCTTTAGTCCTGGTACAAACAAGACATCCTTCATCTTCATAGACTTTCCAGAGTCTAGCTTATAGGATGATTCACCACTACTTTTTATGGGATACTGGTAGTCATCCCCAAGTTTCACTTTGTTGGGTGACTCATGTTCGGATAGTTTCACAGGGTTCTTTGAATCCCATCATAAGCTTGGAAGCTAGACTATTTATGATCCAATCATTTCTTCCATGTGTAACAATTCTTGTGAGGGAAGAAATCAAAACATACTCTTCATCGCTTGAAGAATCTTCACTTTCTTTAACTCTCTTTCTGGGAGGTTCAGCATCCTCTATAGTGTGAGCATGATGTCTTCTTTTGTTGTCCTTATTCTTGTGAGTTCCACCTCTATAGGCTAGGACAATCTCTGGTGAAGTGTCCTTTCTCATCACATGTATATCATCTGATTTTAGATAGATCTCTGCTAGATATTCTAGGGTTATCTTTCTCATGAGAATGATTACCTTTAGGATGATGGTAGTCCCTTCTGATTTTCTTGGTGTGTGATGTGAGAGATTGATCTTCATTTCCCATGTTTTCTTCTTGATATGCTATTCGAGCTTCTTCTTGTGAGCATTCCTCCCACAGCCTACTGAAAGTGATTAACTTTCTTCTAGCACAAATCTCTTGAATGAAGGTGTCCCAATACCTAGGGAGACCATTCAAGGTGGTCATCACAATTTATCCATTCTCTACTTCTTATTCCATTGCTTCAAGTTGTTATTTGATTTGAGACACCCTTGTAAAGTATGACTGTATGGTCTCTGCATTCTGGATCTTTATATTCTTCAACTGATTTCTCAAAGTCATCTTTTGATTTATATGCTTCCCTTCAAATAGCTTGGTCAAGGAATCAAACATCTCTTTAGGTGTATTTAGGGAAGACACTTGTGGTATAAGGTGATCGTTTATAGAATAAGAAATAATACCCTTTTCCTTTACCAAGTTCTTCTTATGTAAGTTTTTAGTCACATCTCCCTTTGGAAATGGAACCTCTCCACTTATTTAGGTGTCCAATTCATTTTCTTTAAGAACCAGTGAAATCCTATACTTACATGCTCGGAAGTTTTCATCTCCTTCAAAATTTTCATCAATATTGGTGTGATGAGACATATTTAATGAGAACATCAAATTGAAATACAAAATATTTAGATCTTACCAATTTGAAATGTGGGAACTAGATCTTGGAGCTGATCTTTTGCAGTGCTGATTTTCTGGTCTAGGGTAAAATTAGGGTTTGACTTTCCGGGAGTTCTACCCAACCAAAAAAATTCAATCTTGGTCTCTAAATTTTGATTTTGAAGAGGAGATAAATCCTATATTGGGCTCACTCAAAAATTCCACTTCTGTGAAAAGCCCTAATTTCTCGTTGTAGTGACAGGTTAAAAATTTAAAATTCTCAGAATTAGATTATGATTCAACAAAAAGGTGCGCCCTTCAATGGAGAGTTATACTAACCTCATTTCGCTGATGATATGTGGAGAGAGACCCAAAAATTAAGAATCCCTAGCTTCTGCAGCTACACAGTGTCTTATTCTCAGGTTACCTTTGATACCATGTTATAATTTTATCATTTAATCAATATGATCTACGATCTTATCTGAGAGAATAACATGCACATGAATAATAACAAGAGACAAGAGACATAAATAATTTTCCTTGAGGAAACCAAAGGAGAAAACCATGCAACTTCCTCAGAGATAGAATGAGCAACAATAGCAAAAGTAAAACCCAAAGATACAAATATGATCTCTGACAATTGTTCTCTCTGTCACTTGTGCGAGATCCTCCTCTCTCACTCATGCGTTACTGTTGAGTGAGTGCGTGATACAAAAATAGAGTCTTACTCTCTATTTATACTTTTTTTCCACTTGACAATTACTCTACATGGCCAACCTCACTAGTAGAGTCTGATAACCCTAATACAACTCAATTATGGAGACTATTTCCTCGACTTACAATGGAGGGTTAACCTCAATGACTTTACATGACTTTATTATATTAATGACTCTCCCGATCGGAGGAACAAACATCTACGTTGAGGTTTAATGAAATACAATAAGTGAATACATTCTAAAGTTACAAATACATCAACAACAATAAGACAAGTTGAGATGGATGAGATGAGATTATTTTACCAAGATAAGCAAAGGAAAAATGAGAAGGTGTGGTGAATTGAGAAAATCAATAAACTTAGTCCAACAAAATTGCATATTAAAGGAAATACATTTTAGATTTTTCCAATGCAAGTGACAATCATTCATAATTTTATATGCAACAACATAGTGTAGTGTCCTAATTTAGTATCATAGTAGAAGTAGTAACAATGACAACAACAATGGTTGCCACAAATTGTGCCTCAACATGTGTCATCCTTTTTAGCATATGAATACTATTCCTCAACCCATGTCACCCTTTTTAGAATTTGGATATTTTGTATCTTCTCCATCACTAGCTGGACCCATGACAATAAGGAAATCAATGCGAATTGGCTCAGCACCTTCCCGTTGAAGGAATCATTCATACTTCTTAAGAAATTACACCAATATGGCCTTCTCCATTTCATATTGCACCACCTCTATAGAGGAAATTGCAATAAACCTAAACCCAATATTATAATGTTTTGTAATCTAGCTCACAGATTATATTATATTAAAATGTACACAATATACAAAATTATGCTAATGTTGGCTTACCACTAGGGAAAACAGTAGCATTCCAGAGATATAAGATTGTCTTTGATGTCTGTAGATTGTAACTGTACTAAAGTAAAATAGTAAGATGACTAGATCTACTATAAATCAACATAGGATAGAAAGAAATTGTAGAGAAATAGAATGGGTACAAGGAAGCCAACTAACACTCTATATCCTAAGAATCTAGGTTGATTGGCTTGTTAGGATATGATCCATTTCCATCCTTATCAAGGATGACTTCAACACCCCATATTTATCTAGCTGGAGTATCTTGTTTTTGTTCCATCAACTGAAGCCGAGTTTGGATGCCTTTCATCTTCCTATTAACCTTCATGCTTTCAAAATTTTGAGTGTAGGCCTCAACACCCTACATAGATTCCTGCAACACACAAGGTTGTTTTCTCTTCCTATGTCTGGACACATGCACACCAATGCCTGAGTTGGAGATTATTTGAGGCATGTATTCTCCTTGATATCTATGCCTTAACTATGAGGTTGCATGCACTTCACTACGAGGACTAGTTCTTACTCGAAAAACTTCTATCCTCTGTTTTTCATTCCATTACAGTTTCTTGTTCATGGAAACATAGCTAATAACCTATCGAAAAACATTGATGGCAGGGGGAGAGATTCATGGCCCTAGAATTGCCTATCTTCCTACTCTTCTTGGTTCTTGTATGCATCCAACTTGCTACTGCTAGGACGGAGGCTCTTTCTTTGTTATTAAGAGTGTTGAGCCCATGGTCTAGGAATTAAAAAAAAATAGTAATCTTTACAGAGGTTATCCAAATCCTAATCCTTTTGAGAAATAATGAAAATTATTCATGAGTGAAATGAAAACTATGAGTTATCAAATTCATGTGCTTTTGTACCAGTCCAATGCCTAGCCTACTCTTTTGAATCCATGCTGATTCACACTTTTCAACATATATTGTCCATGGAAAAATGTCTTAAAAATATTTTTTTTTCAACTCAAATTATCAAAAACCACACCCAACGGATTTCTTAAAAGGATGCATTGCAAATCATGTTTAAAATGAACCAGCCATGCAGAGCACCGTGTACACTATGTATATGCATATTGATCTTCAATTTTTTATCAATTCAAGTATTATGCGAATAGATAATACAATAGGGAAATCGGAATCAATATCTCTTTGTATTTGTATTTGGATGCTAAGTCATATTGTTACCAACTGTAGACAACCCAATTGTCAAAGAATTATTTAAACTATAGATAATAATTTGAATTAATACAATTGTCAGAAGGTTTTCCTCTTAATGGGAGAATTAATAGGATGCAGTGTGAAGTAAATTTAAAATTTATTGTAAACAATGTCATGTGCAAATGGGTTAGTTTGGATAACTAACTTCATTCGGTTGCATGCAAATTTATGGAGTTGGAATAAAATTTAAAAAGTTGTTTCTAATGGTAAAACCATAACATAACATGATATAGTGTGATGCAAGTTTTAATTTCATCTTAAACTACCTCCTAAAAGTGGCCTTTCAATAGGGTATATGTATTGGGATTCCTAATATTTATCAGTTGTATTCAATTGAAAAAAAAGAGACATGAAATTAATGGGTGTCGTTCTAAATTCTAGTTTTTTATTTAACAGAAGATGATGAAAAATATTTGGTTGTGAGGATATTTGAACTAGTAGTTGAGTTTTGCATTTTTTATCTAGAGAAATATGCATTGAGTTGGACAACTCTAGACAAACAGGTTTGTTGCTTTTAACTTAATTTCTAGATTCTATAATTATCTGGTATAATATGCATTCCCTCTTCTTTGGAGTGTTCCTTTTTCAATAAATAGAATTGAAAAAAATCGATCTCATTTATCTCGAGTCCAAGTTTAATAATGTATTAGATATGTAATAAATGTCACATTAAGATTAAGGGACCATTATAGATTTATAATTGTGAAAGGAATATATGCTATGGGAAACAGTAATTTGTTGGCTTATTTCTATGCTATTCACTTGGATAATTGGTGATGAGAATGCTTTTATCTTTTTTATTTATTGCATGGAATTTGATCTTTATTAGTTAAATTTTCTAGGTTATGCAATCATTATCTACATAATATTGGCATTTCTATTGACTGTAATATCATGATTTACAAAATGTTTGGTTGGCTTTAATTTTTAGGCACTTTTCCTTTTCTTAGGTCAAGTGATGAAATTCAGATGTGCTCTAGTTTCAGCTTTCTTCCATGGTTGTGTTAATCATGTTTGCTTCCACTTTTTTTTTATGAAGGTCTTTATCTTTTCTTGGCCAAAGCAAAGTAGTTTTATATTTGTCTCTTTGTGAAGATCAACTTGAAGGAGAGAAACTAACATCTCATAGGACTAATGTAGTTCTCTCAAAAGATCCAATATCTTACATTTGACCTAGAAACTGTGGAAATTGAACCCAATAGATAGAACAATTACACTCACAAAATTGATAATCAAACATGCAAAATTGACACCAAAGGAGACTAAAATTGGAGCATAACACTAATCGATATTGAATAAGTGTACAATAGCCAACCTTATGAAGTAATAGGATGCTGCAATATATCATTACATGATACAATCAAATGCATAAATATGCCATTTGAAAAAGAAAAAAAAACAAGCTTACTAAATCTAGTCAAATCCCCCATAGGTGCAAAAAGCAGTTTCCAAATCTATGAAGATGCTCATGAATTTGCTAAGTCAAGAGGGAAAGATGAAGAGAGATGGAAATAAAACTCATACATTCTTCTTTTAGGAGAAAAGGAGGGAGGATGATGTGGGAAAAAATCAAGTCAACTACACCTAGTATAGCTTTTCCTTTTTCCTTAAATCAGTTAAAAACAGGAAGCTTTTCAAGAAAAGCAGATATGCACTTTGGAGGATCTGGAATAAAAAAGACATGCTAAATTGGGTTTCCAAGATGTTTCCCAAGCACTCCATGACTTAGTTTTAGCACGTGTTTTCTTCTAAGACATGTAGAAGGAAACTAGCATAGAATGGAATCTAGGAAACTAGGTAATAAGACAAAACTAATTAAAATTAATGTCTAAGGTAGGTAACTATGGGTTGATTATTATAACACCCCCCTTAAGCCTGAATTTATGATTAAATATTAGAAACTATAGGTCCTAGCAATAAGGCTTAGTCACCCTTTACATACTGCTTGTCCATACAACCATGGAAAGAGGCAAAAACCCAGTGGGAAAATCCTCCTTAAACATGGACAGGAAAAACAAAATTTTGGAATCTTGTCAGCAATCATGCTTCACAGCATGATCAGCAATCCCCAATAGTGATTTGATATTGCTTAATGTATTCTCACAAAAAAATTTGGTGAAGATGTCTGCTACTTGTTCTAAAGATGCACATAAGAGTAGATCAATGGTGCCATCATGCACAAGCTTTTTGATGTAATGCATATGGATCTCAATGTGTTTGGTTTGTTGTCTTTGAACTAGATCAGTGTATATTTGAATGGTGCTCTGATTATCATAGAATACAATTTTTGAGAACTCTGAATCAAAGCCACATTCTCCAAGTATCCCCTGCAACCACAAACATTGAGTTGTTGCATTTACAACTCCTCTATACTCTGCTTCTGTAGATGAGAGTGTATGGCACTCTGCTTCTTGCTTAAGCAACTGATTGGTCATTCTACAAGAATGAACACTTATCCTAATGTATACTTTTGATCTGTGTTTTCACCTACCCAATCACTGTCAGTAAACCCATTCAAATCAAGATCAAGTTTTGCTTTGTAGAATATCCCATGAGTTCTTGTTCCTTGAACAAAGTTTAGGATCCTTTTGGCTTCCCTCTAGTGGATCTCATGAGGCTGATCCATTTATATTGAAGCCACACTAACTGCATAATATATATCAGGTCAAGTGTGTGTAAGAAAAATCAAACACCCAATCAATTGCCTATACAGTGTATTATTTACCACAGGAGAAGAACCTGCTTCTTCAAGCTTAACTCTTCAAATGAAGGGAGTCTTGCTTGGATTGAAATATTTAATGTTGAACTTTTTTAGAAAATCCAAATCATACTTGGACTGATGTACTTTGATTCCATGGTGGGATTGAGCAATTTCGAGACCCAAGATTTGGCTCAACAATCCCAAATCCGTCATAGAAGATGCATGGTTCATTACATCCTTCAAGGAGGAAATATCTTTCTTTGAACTTTCTGTAATCAAAAGGTCATACAAATACAAGAAAATAATCATAAAATAACCATTAATCATATTCAAATAGACAGTAGGATCAGACTTGCATCGAACAAAACTCAGTGATACCAAAAAGCCATCAATCTTGGCATACCAAGCCCTGGGGGCTTGCTTGAGCCCATACAATGATTTCTTTAACCTGCACACCAAATATGGATTAGAAAAAAACCATTCAGGTTGTTACTTGTAAATATCCTCAGTGATATCTCCATTTAGGAAAGCACAATTCACATCCGTGTGATTCACTGCCCACTGCTTCAAAGCTGCAATGGCTAGAGCTATCCTTATGGAGTCCTTCTTCGCCATTGGTGCAAAGGTTTAATTGTAGTCAATAACTTGTAATTATGAGTATAACTTGGCTACCAATCTTTCCTTATATTTCAAAGGTGAACCATCAGCAGAAAACTTAGTCTTGAAAACCCACTAAAATTGAACTAGCTTCCTCCCTGGGGGAAGATCAACCAGTTCCCAAGTGTTGTTCTTCTAGGGCGAGCTGAATTATTATTTCATGGATGTTTTCCATATTGGATCATGTGCTGCATATTCATATGTATGTGGATCTAATTCAACCATCATATAGCACCTTTCACACAAAGGGAACTCTCAAATTTAGATCTAGTCCTCCTAGTGTCATTAAGATTTCCAGCTAGTTCACCAGCTGCATGAATCGTATTTGATGCCCATTTTTGTCTTGTAGGAATTTTAGGATTTGAAATCAAATCATTATTATCATACATCTCAGAATCAGCAAACTCATTAGTCTCTCCACTTACAATCAATGGATCTGGTGGTCAAGAAGACTCTCCAATTTCAACTGCTACTAAAGGCTCTTCTTGGAACTGGACACTTCTTTCAATGAAATATTTTTTAGTGCTAAAGTTGATAATATTGTACCCTTTTGAATATTCAAAATACCCAACAAATAGGAACTATTGTATTTGTGGTTGTAAAGACTTCCTCTTTTCAGTCGCAATTCTAGCCCAAGCCTTTGAGCCAAAAATCCTGAAATGGGTCACATCTGGCTTGAGCTGAATCCAATATTTGAAAGGATTCATACCATAAATATTATTACGAGGGAACCTATTTTGTATGTAATATGAACATTTTATAGCCTCAGCCCAAAACTTTGGTGGAAAAGTATTAGCCTCCATCATGCAGGTTGCCATCTCTTTCAGTGACCTATTCTTTCTCTCAGCAACACCATTTTCCTGTGGTGTGTAAGGGATTGAATGCTGCATCTAAATACTTGCATATTTACAATACTGAATGAACTCAGACTTGACATACTCACCACCATTGTCATATTTGAGGATCTTGAGTTTCCTCACAGAATGGTTTTCAACCAAGTCTCTAAAAACTTTGAAGAGGTCAAAAAATTTGACTTATGCTTTAGGAAGTGAACCCAATAATACCTGGAAAATTCATATATGAAGGTCATTGCATATTTGGATTTAATCATGGACATATGAGGGAATGAACTATCAATGTCACTGTGGATCAGCTCAAGAGGTGCAGAGGTTCTCTCATGACTATCTTTCTCCTGCTTGTGCTCTGGGTGTTTTCCTAGGATACAACCTTGATAGACTCCCTTAGAAAACTTGATATTTGGTAACCCTATGACCATATATTTTTCACTCAAATAATAAATATACTTATATTTAAGATGGAAAAATATTTCATGCCAAAGCTTGCTTCCCTCATTAGCATGAATCATAAGAGTAGAGGGGTTTTAGTAGGGTAGGAAATGGGAAAACTTGTATACCTTCGAAGTGTGATCAACAAGACCTTTTGCTATGAATTTACCATTGGAAATCTCAGTGATTTCAACATCATCAGGGGGGAATATGAATTTCTTTGGAGACCCAAAATGACTAGTCATCTGATACACTTACAAGATATTGGAGGCAATACCTGGAACATACAAAGCATTATTGAAACTACCATGGTCAAGATCAATCCTACCCTTCACCAAAATATTAGTGAGAGAGTCATCTCCAAAAACTATTGGTGGCCCTTTCGACATGTCAAGAGATGAGAATGTCTCTTTTGTCGAAACCATGTGTCTAGAAGCTCCAGAATCTATGATGAAGCTAGGTGAGCTTGATGTGCCAACAACCAAGGCATGTACTCTCTCTCTATCTTCTAAATTTGATCCTCCTTCCTTCTTCTTTGAGCAATTAGGAAGGGAGATGTTATTATTCTCCAGGAGTTGGGTCAACATATCGATTTGCTTCTTCATACAAGATCTCTCAGAATGATAGCCCTTACTACGGTGTGCGCACTTGCTCATTTCTCCTTTGTTATTCTTCTTCTAGGAATTCTTCTTGGAACCTTAGGGCTCCTCCTGAGACTTAGACTTGTCTGTCTTTTACTAAGGTGGTTTTTTATCTTTTTTATTGCTTTTTGAATCCAAACTTTGAATCTCCAGCAACCAAAGATTGGTCTTTGGAAGGTTTGATAGTGCCCATCATCATGAACTTATCTTTCTCTTGTGTGAGGGATTCCATGAAATATTCAAGCTTAGGCATATTCCAGGATCAATCTATCAACTTGGTGGCATGGAAGGTAAAAAAACACTGAATAGTCAAGAAAAATCTTAGAGAGAATGGTAAAAACTAGTTTCTCTTCCTTCTTTTCAATCCCACACTATTTCAACTGCAAAACAAGGGCCTTAAACTTGTAAAAGTAGAGTTGAAATGATTTGAAGCTACTTGGACTCAAGGAGATCAGTTCATTCTCAATTTGATGTCCCATCATTTCATATTTATTTCCAAAAATCTCTTATAGCTTCTCCCACACTTCATTAGGTGATGCCAATCCATCAAGATGAAAGAGTAGGTCTCTCGAAATGCTCAGACACAAAAGACCATAGGCCTCATCCCTCCTATTGTGCCATTTAATTTTATTTGTAGCTGCATTGGGATCTACCTTAGTTTCCATAATCACTTTGTAGAGACCTTTTTCTCTCAACAATATCTCCATCTCATATTTCCACTCAAAGAAATTGAATGGAGTCAAGATGATCTTTTGAGATTGGTCCATAAATTAGAAATTGTGCCCTTCAGTCAGCAGAATGTGCTCCCAGTCAAGATGTTGAACCTTCAATAACAATTTGTAAGGAAATAAATTGATATAAAAAGGCTCTAATACCATTTGTAACAGTGAACCCAAGATATAGAACAATTACACTCACAAAATTGCTAATCAAACATGCAAAATTAACACCAAAGGAGACTGAAATTGGAGCATAACACTAATCTGTATTGAATAAGTGTACAGTTTCCAACCTTGTGAAGTAATAGGATGCTGAAATATATCATTACATGAGATAATAGAATGCATAAATATTCCATTCGAAATAGTAAAAAAGAAGGCTTACTAAATCTAGTAAAATCCCCCATAGGAGCAAAAAGAAGTTTCCAAATATATGAAGACGCTCACTAATTGGCTAATTCAAGTGGGAAATATAAATAGGGATGGAAAGACAACTCATACATGGTTTTATTAGGATAAATGAGGGAGGATACTGTGGGAAAAAAAAAAGTCAACTACACCTAGTCTAGCTTTTCCTTTTGCCTTAAATCAGAATAAAACATGCAGCTTTTCAGAAAAAGAAGATATGTGCTTTGGAGCATCTGGAATAAAGAAGACATGCTAAATTGGGTTTCTAGGATGTTTCCCAAGTGCTCCATGACTCAGTTTTAGCATGTGTTGACTTCTAAGACATATAGAAGGAAACTAGTATAGAATGGAATCTAGGAAACTAGGTATAAGACAAAAAATAATTAAAATTAATGTCTAAGGTAGGTAAATATGGGTTGATTATTCTAAAAGAAACCATCATTGATCCATTATGAGATATGAAGCCTTTCATTTGTATTGACTATAGGTGCTATAGTAGCAACTGTACTCTAATTAGTAGATGTCCATCATCTCTCATGGCTTCCACTGCAAAATAAAGATTTACTACTGCATTTACTTTGATATTTGTCCCTAAAGTTGGTGATAAAACACTCTTTATCCCTACAGTAGTGGAAATTTAGTATTCAAGACTCAAGAGGATTGGTGCTTGTTTATCCTTTGGAACATTCTCATTGGTGGAAAAAATATCTTAACACTTTTAAGCTGTTGTTTGTAGATCAGAATCTATGCATGTACAAGATTAGCATTAACATGGAAGGGGTTGGTGGCAATATAATCTTGCAATATGATTAATATAGAAAACTCAGATTATAAATATAAGAAAAAGGGCCCTACTTTCCTCTAATGGAGAAACATTAATAATGGTATTTGTGTTAAGAAGGTGAATATTGGAGAAGATGTTGGTCTGGTTTCGCTTCAATCACGGTTACAATATCTCTTGCTAGATTCCTTTAACAACTTATATCTAGAATAGGGCCAACAAGGACTTATGATTTAGGAGCTACCTAAGGACAATAAATATATATCATCTAAATCTAAACCTAATAACACATAACCCATCATTGAACACACAGATGATGATCCCATTCGAGGTGATCTAGAGCATGAATCAAGAATTATTAGATAACAGTTTCACCCTAGTATTAGATATAAGTATTAGTCTAAGGAAACTTTTAGTAATCATACTTGTGTTGGTGGAATTTCTCTTAGTTTCTAAGTTGGCATTTTAAACATAAAACGTAGATGTCAAAAACTCACCATATGTTGTTCCTGAGTAACCAACCTCTCCTAATAGTCTTCTTTGTTAGTGTTGTTAATAGGAATTCACACAATAGACCTTTCAGCGTCTGTGTCAATTCGACCATGGAAGCTTCAGACCTTTGAAGGTGTCCAGTTTACTTGAATATGAAGCTTGAATACAATCTTGTGGTTTACATTGCTACCCTTGAGAAAATTTTGTTTCAAGGAGGCATGAAATAAGTACATGCTTGAGGGTATTTCTTTATTTGCATAAATCACACAAAGAAGGAGACATATCTCATCATTTTTCAAAGAATCAAATGTCAATATAATTCCATGAATAAGATAAAATACCTCTGTAAAAACTTTGATATGAACACCATTTGTCATTATTATACTTTTTGTGGCCATGGATTCTGTAGCACACAATTACTCTCCTTAACAAATTATCTTTTCAACGTAGAATTGTGTGGTATACAATTCTATCATGGGAAAATACTAACGGTATTGTATTTATATGTAATAGAGAACTTATTTAAATAACCTAAATCAGATAAATAAGTTACACATGAATTCCTCAAATTTAATCCTTAAATTATAAATACAAGAGGTCAACAAACATTATAGTGATCATGTCATTTCACCACAACATTCAAATATCCTAGAACTACACAGTACACACATATCCCTAAGTCAACAATAGAATGGATAATGAATATCTATATGGTTAGGACATACTTTATCTCCAATGCACACAAAGGGAAATTTATGGGCTTTTAATGTTCATTTCCTTTAGAGGGGAGATGATTAGGAGAGTGGT
>LPNX010972573.1:113217-131404 GCA_001517045.1 Pseudotsuga menziesii
TAAGGCAGCTACGATTAAAGAGTTCAAGAAGTCTAAATCAGAGTCACAATGTATAACGGAGTTAAAAGAAATTCAGTAGAGGCGAGGAGAATCAGTTTGGGACTTTGATAAGAGATTCAAAGTTTTGCTAGATCAAGTTAGTTTCACCATTGGACCAGCACAGAACAAGGAATGGTTCATTGCAGTGTTATTACCGCATATCAGAACTCCACTCATGCAACAGAAGGTTGCTGATCAGCAAGAGGCTTTGGAGATTGCCATGAAACTGGAAACAACTCCTGTCGAAGATAATTCTGGCATAGCCCAAATACAAGCGCAGTTGGCAGAAATGGCTTTGGAGCTTTGCGACATGAAGAAGGGGAAGTCCATTCATGAAGAGGTTTGGTGTACATGTTGTAGGACAGAAGGGCATGACAAGGAATAGTTTCCTACGTTAATAAATTACCTGAATATTGGTGCGCCAAACCCATTTAACCCTAATGTGTTATATTGTGAGATCTACCGAACAACTGGTCAGCATCAACCTGTGGATTTCTATCTGCTGCAGCGATATATCCAGGTACCTAAGAATCCTTATTACAAGTTTTGTAAGTCAGTAGGACACAATGAAGAGGAGTTTCACAGCTTTGACCTCATGAGAGAGTGTCCCTATGATGTGTATAGGGTACAAAATGATGCACAAGGCAATGATGGATATGGTTACCGCAAAGGTCGAGGTACTTTTGGAGGTCGTGGCCGTGGTGGTATGGTTGGAAGAGGCCGAGGCCATGTTGTGTGCTATAACTGTAATCAGGCAGGACATGTAGCTAGATACTGTCGGAACCCAACTACGACATGTCGATATTGCAGAGTAGTAGATCATGTCATTGAGTAATGCCCATAGTTGATAGCTAAAATACAAGAAATAAATAGCACTCCTACTTAGAATATTCAGATGATTTATGTGGAGCAAAGACCGGTCCCAGCCATTAACGTTGTTACCAGGAGTGGAGCTACAACACAAGTACAGACTAAGGAAACATATCCTGTCAAGGCTTGGGTCTGCAAGACCCAAGAGAAAATTCCAGCATTTAATGTCGAAAGAGAAAAAGAGACATTTATGGAAGCGAAAAAATATTTTGCTGACCCGGGAACATCAGTAGCACCTGTGCAACAGCATCAACAGCCGTTATAGCCTCAAGAAGCCTCGACGGATAAAGTAAGTACCCTGTCCTCATTTTTTCATAGTTGTATGAAGCTCTTAAGGAACTAGAATGCTTTAAATGAGTTGTAGAAAGTTATTGCTTCTTGCAAACCTTAGCGAAGCTCTGCTCAGGAAAAAACTGTTAATAGAGTTAGAAGAACTGGAAGAGAAATCTGATTACATGCTCAGATAGGAGAGTATGACATGACTGATGTCATCTTAGATCTGGGGTCAAAAGTAAATGTCTTAACTAAGCAGACATGGGAACAAATGGGAAAACCTACTCTGGACTGGTCCCCCATACAGTTGAGATTAGCCAATCAGCAGAAGATTGTGCCCCTAGGAAGATTCTCTAGTGTCCCAGTAGATATTGATGGAGTCAGTACCTTAGCAGACTTCGAAGTCATTGAGACAATTGATGATAGTAACCCCTACCCAACTTTGCTAGGAATTGAGTGGGCAATAGACAATGATGCAGTCATTAACCTTAAGAAGAGACATATGACTTTTGAAGGGAAAGGTTTGAGATTCATAGTACCATTGGACCCTTCTCAAGCAGAAAGGTACACAGAACCACTCAGAGAGGAAGATTAGGGTGAGTTGGTCATATCTACAACATCACAGCTATGGAAGAAGAATATATTGATCCTACTACCAAGGGTATAATGGATTGGAAGTGTGATAGTTCTTGTATGACTAATTCAGATGAAGGCTTAGAGAATTGGTAGAGTAGACTTTATGAGCTACATGGACATCGCTGTGCAAGAATTACTAAGTCTATCAGATGGCTTGGTTCGCAGAAAAGAGCCTTGACTACCTTTGATGGCTTGACAGACCCAGCCGATTTTATTATACAATTTTTAGAGCAGGTACCAAATTCACAGAAAATGGAGATTCTGGATTCATCATTCAAAGCCACAGCAGCCAGATGGTGGAATGGTCATAAAAAGCACATTCATAGTTGGGAAGCGTGCCAAAATTCCCTTCACCTGAGATTCATGGATCAGCCTCAAGAGGTGCGGAGTAGGTTTAATGGAAAGACTAGCCCTCAGGAACATTTGGAGCAGTGCTACAAAGCGTGGAAGCATGTACCATGTGAAGAATGGGTACATAGGTTTATTCACACTCTGGAACCTATAGCAAAGAACTGGTATATGGAGGTCAAGCTTCACCATGGTACTGTAAGTTGGGATACTCTTATTGATATTTTTGTGCTAACATTCTCCATTAATGAGGTTTGTATTGCTTTGGATGCAGTTGTTAGGTTGATCCATACTAAAGTGTTTGATGATCAAGAAATAGCATAATACCAACCTGATTGGAAGGAACAAGAAGCTAATGTAGTAGAATGTTATAACCTCACAATTGACGAGGATGATGATCCATGCAACGTTAACATTCCTGAGTCAGAAGGACACTGTGAATTACACGGACTAGCAGTCGAAGCATCTGAAGTGACTCAGCCCTTGAAGACGCGGACAGTAAAAATTGGATCAGAAGAAAAGCCTAAGTATGCTACCATTGGAGATTGTTGGGATGAAGAAATAGTGAGAAAAGTGACCCAACTTCTCCATAAGTATCAAGACCTATTTCTGACAAAGCTCTCAGAAATGAAAGGAATCATTGAGGTGGTGGAAGACATTCTATCATGGGTTGAAGCTTGAATCTATGTCAAAGCTGGTATTAGGGAGTGTCGAACGTCCTTATTAGGGCACAGCTAGAGTTGCTGCCTATGGCAAAGAAGGAAAAATCTGTTGGAGCTTAAAATACGACCATTGGGAGAAATCCAATTTGGCGGTGTCAGTACGTTCCCTGTATTAACTGCCTGTATTAATGAGATATTGGGAAATATACTGCCGCTTGGACAAGATCTCTGGAAGATTTGGTGCCTTCAATGCATAGTTATGAAGGATTTCATGGATGGATTCTATAAGAAGACGCCCACAACCCCGAAGTTCGCATTACGCATTGTCTTCAGTTTTACAACCGAACCCATGACAGTTGATCGCGAGATCCAGGAACTAGTGAGAGAATTTGAACAAGGGGGTCTGCAGGACCTTTTCAGCCACCCACCTGCCTCTGCACCCCATGAAGAAACTCCCCCAGCACTGCCTCAACCGATGCAGACACGATCTACCAGAAATAAATTTAAACCAGAAGTATGCTCTAAGCGAAACGAAGACAGACACAAGCAATCAGGGAAAACACCGGAGGATCCTGAGATGCATCCATCTGGTTCAGTAGAGACCCCACCTCAAGTGGATGAGAACATTGCCTCGCAGCATCCACCTTATCTCCATCCTGTTCGACCAGGAGTTCAGCCACCTCGGTGGTCAAAGAAGTTCACGTTATGCACCCCTTCGCTGCCACCGGGTGTCTAGTTGGTTGACACCATGACAGGGAAAATAGACTGGATTAAGTATGTAGAGCACGACATGAATGATCATGGGAAATTTCCACTGTTCGCACCAGGAACATACTTTCACTCCATCAAATATTCAAATACTGGAGCGACATTATTGGAAGTAAAACAGTGGGCCGCTGGGCTGGGTTAGATAAAGCTGGTTTGTTGAAGATGCTCGGCATTCCCCACTTTGGTCGCAGCACACAGGTGACCATAGTGGTCAAGAAGCTCTTGGAAATAGTGCATGATGGACACCTATGTATAGGAAACACAAGAATTCCTATCAATGGCGAGCTCATTCATAGGATCACCGACTTACCAAAGGAAGGGCCTGATCTAGGGATTGAATTTCCTTCAAAACACGAAGATATGAAGCTGGCACAAAGCATGAAGGACCGCTTTGACCTGACTAAAGGGAAGCGAGGGCATCACACCGCGACAATTCAACACCAAAACATTCGCTTCGCAGCTGAGCTTTTAGCCTCCAAATTGATGAGAAAATGCAGACCACATGAAGTGCCTGCCCCTATTATCAGTCTTGCTGCGAACTGCGCCAAAGGCTACAATTACAACTGGGCAGCATACATTGCGAAGGAATTCCTTGAAGATGTCCACAATGCATAGGAGAAAGGTATACCCTTTCACTATTCATGGCTGATCGTGCTTATTGCCCTCGTAGGATGGAAAGAACCTACCGAGGTGCAGTTTGTTGCTGTGCCTCCGAACATTCCTAGTGCAGCAATATACGCATCTCTTTGAATGTCACAAGATAAAGCATCCTAGCAGATGACGAACTATGTGTTCACCTTTTATGACATGAATATCTCGTATGAGATCCTGAAGACACCGTCGCTCAGTAATGAGCTATTTTCTCAATATGCGGGGGTGGAAAATTTCAAGGCCGATATGCATAGCATCTTCATCCAGGCCCATGAAGATACTAAACATACATGCTGGAAGTTGCCATATGTGGTGACCCAATAACAAATCCTTGCCATAGTTCAGTAGTGGTCAGCTGAATGGATGAAAGATGTAGGGACAGAACCCAACATTCCAATCCCTCCAGTCACCAATGTTGGTGCAGGCCCTAGTCAGATGCAGCAAAATAACCCACTCGAAGACAACAAAGACTAGAGTGAGTTGCAGTAGAGTGAAAGCAACCAGGGTGGAGATGGCAGAGATGATGAAGAAGAAGATTTGGTCAAAACCGTCTCCAACCCCAATCGGCCAGATAAGCACAAGTCACCAGAGGCAGAAGAAGTCACCAAGCCTTAGTCCAGAAAGAAAGCGAAGGAGTCAAAGGGCAAAAATATTGTCGAAGAACCCGTCGTGACGATGGAAGAACTTGAGCAGGCTCTGACAAAGTTTACAAAGGTACTAACTAACAAGTGGCAACAATTTGCATCCACGCATCTCGATGCCCTCACTGACATATTGAAGTGAATCTCCGAGCTGAAGGAGTTAGCAGAAAAATCAGTGACTGGCGATGCAGCAAGCAGAGCCCCAGTAAGCGCACCGCCAGACACAAGACAATGGCTAGTTAGAGAAAATAGGGGACAAGTATCAAGTGCCACCCTCGTAATAACCGACGCAGCGTCTCGATCAGAGATGAGAATGATAGTTGGAATAGATTACACCAAGATGTCCATGACAGAATTACATCTCTGCCAATTAGCTATCATGAAGGAGATCCAAGCACGAGACCACTACTCACAAATACAGTTGAAAAATACCAGGAAGTAGAATGATAGCCTCGTAACACAATTGGAGGAGGCGGAGCAGAGGAAGAGCGACGCAGAACGTAAGCAGGTCACATTGGCATGAGTATTGGAGGAGGCGTGTTGAAGTCTTCTTGACTTCGACATCCAGGCTGAAGAAGATCCGGAGCAAAGAATCGCCAAGCTGAAAGACTATGCACAATAGTCTCACAGTGAAATAGAGAAGCTCAAAGCAGAACATGAGGCTCAGATTGTGGAGATTTAACTTCGCATCATTCCGGAGAGCCCACCCGAAGTCAGGGAGCAGCGTCTCGGAGACATTCAGGCCTCAACCGTGAAAATCTCAGATATTGCAAGAAGCGTAGCAAAACTGCTAGAGGAAACTGTCGATGCCTGGATGAACCTCCAGGACAATCCAGAAATAGAACAGCTGCAAGAAACCATCAAGCAGCGACAGACAGAGCTAGATGCAGTGAAAGCAGAAATTAAGACTCTACCTCCTATGTAGAAAATGCTCAAGGTAAAGCAAAGTAATGAGCTCCAACAAGAAATTGAGTCGTACAGAATGAAAGCAAAACTTTTGGAAAACTCTATGCGGCACCTTATCAACGAGGCCTTGGAATTGAGTACTGTTGCAGACAGCCAGCTTAAAGTTCTGAAAGCATATGATGCATTTGCATAGACGAAGGCCAGTGAAGCATCAGCAGCAGCATTGCAGGAGTTGGTGGAGAAGGAACAAGCAACCGATGATATCATGTGCAGCCTTAATAAGCAGTTTATTATATTCACCAACAATATCTTCCCTCCAGAGAAGTAGCAGAGTGTCCTGGGATGGGCCACTGGTGAGTCTTAGGGGCCTGTTGGGGTGCGCACCTTAATGGTCCTTAATTTTGGTAACTCCACGGTTTTTTTGGAAGCTTGTAAGCAGAGTTGCGACTCAAAATAGTCTTAGGGGTGTCAGGGTTGAGTCAAATCCCTCTTTTTGTAATTAACCCATGGTTTAAGCCCATGGTTTTGTAATAGTGCACTGTATAAATAGGCACTTATGTAAAGAAGTGAGGTTAGGCCTTTGACGATTATCTTATGATGCTAATTTCATGTGAAGCTAAGAGATGTCTTAGCGTTTTGTAAGAAGGTTAATTCCCAGCTGTGTATGTGGACAACCTCTGCAACTGTGTGTGCAGATATCTACAGCTAAGTGCGCAGCTTGAGGATTGAAGGGATCTGCAGTTGAGTGCGCAGATTAGAACTGTGGTTTTTGTAAAGAGTTGAATAAAACATAGTTTTGTGGACGTAGCCCCTACACTGGGGGTGAACCACGTTATATCTTGTGTTGTGGTTCTTTTGTGTTGTTTCTGTTATGTTCTTTGATGCATTGATAAGTAAATAACTGATAAGTAAGATCACTGCTAAATACTAACTTCGCTGTGAATTCCCAGTAAAGCATTAAGCAAGACACTGTTTGTTTATCTAATTGTGAAGCTATATAAGTAATTGTCAAAGCTCTGTATTGTCTAATTATTATTTGTTAAGGGCTAAAGGTACAATAATATCCCTGTTTTGCTTGCAGAAACCTGATTCTACGGCACCCCATAGCTGTTTCAGGTGAGACTGCAACCTGTTCGTAGGTTGCCGAAAGGGCCAACACTGTGGGTCTTTTGTTGGTGCGAAGACAAAAGTATAGAACCCGGGTCTGCCCTAAGCCCAACACATTTATGTAAGAATCTTATCAAGTTCTTCTATACAACATCCATCCTTATTCCAAACATAATTGGTAACTATATATATTCCTTCCATCTCCACCAGAACAAACTATCAATATCATGCACAACTCTCAACATCTTAGCAAACATGTTTCATCTTAGACTAGCTCGATCATGGGCTCATGGAATGTTATGCAACATTATTGCCTCCACTTACTCAATTATGTACATAATATGCAATAAATAAGAAAAAAATTATGGGAAAACATATCTATATACAACTATTATGAAAATATGTTCAAAAAATACAGATATGATCTACAAGAGACATCATGACAAATGATAATCCAAATACAAATACTTATCTTTTTTTTTGTGGGATCCATCTTCATCTCTACATCATTGAAGAAATCATAGGAGTCCTCTGACCTTCATATTCTTTCTTGTTAGAATCCCATTAAAGAAACTGCAATCTTGATCTTCACACATTACCAAGGAAAATCACATCATCTTGATAAATTTGGCATTGGTGCATACATGTAGAGTACTAGAAGAAGAAATCCTTTCGATGATCCTCTGTACTTTCTTCAAAATCATCATTCCTTGACTTTCTTGTCATATATGCATCTATATCAGCAGTTGACTCTTGGTGTTTTCTCTTTTTTGATCTACGACACGTTTTGGCATAGTGACCATACTACTGACATCTAAATCACTGAATATGAGAAAGATCCTTATTCTTATTTTGTTTTGGATTGGGACTTGATATTTCACCTTTGTATTTTCTTCCATGTAACTTTATTCACTTATATTTTCCCTTCTTGGCATGATATTTAATGACATGGTTTTTTTCATGTTGAGTTCCATGTAATATACCTCTCGCTTCAAGTCTAGTCTCTTCTTGTGTAAAGTATGCCCACAATCGATCAAACTTGAGAAATTTGGATCACCCACTAATACTTTGAATAAATGGTTCCCAAGAGGAGGGGAAACCATTAAGAGTTATCATGATAATTTATATATCTTCAATCGATTCTCCAATGGTGCTCAATTGATCTCATAGCTTAGAAATATTCATGAGGTAGGATGCAACTGAGTCTAACCTTGTCATCTTGATGTCGAAGAGTTTTTTTCTTAAGGAAAGAGCTCTATTGATGTTTCTATTTTCAAACAATTTCTTCAAGACTCCAAACATATTTTTGGTTTTGTTCTTCTGAGAAATATGAGGTACCAAGTGGTATTTTACTGCATCTATCTGGATCCTTTGTAACAAACTTAAATAATAACAACAAACAATAACAATAACAACAACAATAATAATAATAATAATAAACATATATATATATATATATAATAAATAATAATAATTAATAATGTCTTTACGAAAAGACGTGACTATTAATGAAAGGGTATTTCACCAAAATATAAATAACATACCCTCATATGTAATTCATCATCTTATTTATTATCAATATTTATTATTACTTACCAACATGTGGGATTCAGATTACCTGTGGGCATTTTAGAGAATTTACGAATGTTAAGGAAGCTTTTTACTGCTTCAAGTGGTATCAGAGCCTCGTTGGCTAGATCCCGACCTTTGGCCATATTTTTGGCTTTTAGCCATCACCTAGGTTTCCTGGAATTTTTGGGTTTCCCAAAAAGATAGGACTTTGTCCTTAAAAAAGTGCATAATAAAAAAAAAGGGTAAAAGTAACTTCCCCCAAAAATAGAGAGTTAAAAAAAAAAGTGAAGAAAAAAAGTAAAAGCAAAAAAAAAAAAACTAAAAGAACGAGAGAAAAAAAAAAGGGAAAGAAAAGAATAAGGTTAAAAATATATATATATAAAAGTAAAAAGTGCATAGTAATATAAAAAGTGCATAATAATAAGTATTAAAAGAAGTAAGTGGGATTTGAACCAAGGTGGGGAAAGTAACACTTACTCCCCCCAACCACCCAATCTACTTGCATTTTACAAAAATATTGGAAGGAAATAAAAGTCAAGGACTAGAATTTGGAAGGTTATATATTATTAATAATAATTATTATTATTATAATTATTTTATTAAAAAAAATATTTTTGGAAAAAATAAAGGTTATTTGACCTAACAAGAAACAGTCGAAGAAAGTTTTTCCAAAAGAGACATATTGAGAATTATTAAAGCTTTTGTATCTACCCTTCTAGAAGAAACAAAGAAAAAAGTGAAGTAGAAACATAGTCACAAACAATGGCTACTACATATTCGGAAATGAAGGCACAGCTACAAACAATAGTGGATGAGTTAGAACAATACAAGGCGATCAATAAAAGTCTACAAGCTAAGGTTGAGACAAAAAAGTGGTTGAAAGAATGGAAAGATGATGAGAATATCCGCTTATGGAATCAAAATCGACAGCTAGAACGAACCATAAGAGATAACAAGAAAATGTTATCTGATCAGGATAACGAAATATCATGTTTAAAAATTCATAATCAAAACTAGAAGACCAAATCAAAAAGTCAAAAAATGACAACAAATCACCATATGGATGCGATAATGAATTAGAAGAAGAAATAAAGAATCTAAACAAACTCATCATTGAAAAAGATGCTGAATTGGCACAAGTCCGGATGAGGCTAGAAAATCTAGGAGCAGAGTTACATCATCATAAACAACAAAAAGAAAAACTCCAGCAGCAGTATGATGACAATAAGAAGACACATAAGTTAGAACGGACAAAAGTCAACAAGATTTTATCAAGCCATTCCAAAGAAATTTTGAGATTAGGTAATCATAACAAGACACTAGTCACTAAAATTAAGAAGTTGAAAAGTAGTCCGAAGACAGAACAATCTGCGGAAGACATTGAAGGAAAACTTCTAGACAAATAGGAAGAAAATCATTGTATTAGAAGGCATAATGAAGATCTTAAGGAACAACTTAAGAGGTCTGAAGATGACAGAAAATCACATGTAGAAGTGATTAAGAAGTTTCAAAATGATAACATGCAGTTAGAAAACAAGTCGGAAAAGATACAGAACGAAGCTTTAAAACCTCAAGAGACGGAAACACAACTTTCTACTCAGATCAATGCTAAAAAAATGGCGCTCGTAAAAGACAATGACATTGTGAAAATTCCATATCGACACCCCAACCATAAAAACAGAGATTCTAAAAAGTGGGAAATGTCGAAAGATAGCAATATCAATGTGATCAAATCTCCTAACGATAGATCAGTACAGAATGCCAACAGTCCACAACAAATCAAGTTGGGATGGATTGATTCATCCACATATCACAAGTTGTGCTCAACTCTTAGTAGTTCATATCAACACGTTTCATCAACTATGACAACACACAAGATGATGCAAAAACATTATAAGGCTTTGAGGACAAAGCCTTTCTAAGGGAGTGGCAATGTAACAAACTTAAATAATAACAACAAACAATAACAATAACAACAACAACAATAATAATAATAATAAACATATATATATAAAATAAATAATAATAATTAATAATGTCTTTACGAAAAGACATGACTATTAATGAAAGGGTATTTCACCAAAATATAAATAACATACCCTCATATGTAATTCATCATCTTATTTATTATCAATATTTATTATTACTTACCAACATGTGGGATTCAGATTACATGTGGGCATTTTAGAGAATTTACGAATGTTAAAGAAGCTTTTTACTGCTTCATCCTTACTTCCTTCACATCATTTTTCCTCAATTTAGTCTTCTGTGCTTCTTCTTCTGGTTATGGTACCTTTTCATTTACAAACTTTAGAATATTATTGTCCTCTAGGATAATGAGTATCATAGAATTCAATGAGTTGAATTTGGAATCCCCATCAATTTTATCTTCTACCTTCACATTATTCATCTTGATTGGAACATTTAGATCTAAAGACTGACCTAGAAACTCTGACATGAGAGGGTTAAAATTGAAGTTTAGATTCTTTCAAATCTGATTCCATAGATAAATGCGCCCTCCTAGGGAGATTTGAATATACCTTGTTTTCTACTAGACCCATGGTCATAGTAGTAACAAAATTTAGGTCAAAACTGAAAATTGTTGAAATGAGGATTTGCTTCCATAGAAAGATGTGTCGCACTAAGGCAAGTTAGAGAATGTCAATACTAAACCAAATAAGTGTATAGAAGGGATTGAATCAAGAAATCCTATATAATGACCCTGACATAATTAGGTCAAAAGTTGAAATATAATCTATCCAAAATTTTGTGGAAATTGAACCCAAGAGATATATCAATTACACTCACAAAATTGCTAAGCAAATATGCAAAATTCATACAAAAGGAGACTGAAATTGGAGCATAACGTAATCCTATATTGAATAAGTGTACATAATCCAACCATATGAATTAATACTATTCTCAAATATATAATTACATGAGAGATTCGAAAGCACTAGGTTGCTATTCAAATTGGTCAAAAAGCAGGCTTACTAATTCAAGTCAATTCCCCCATAGGTGCAAAAAAGGATTTCCAAATATATGAAGATGATCAAAAATTGGATAAATCAAGTGGGAAAGATAATAGGTGATGGAAATAAAACTCTTTAATTCCTTTTTTAATATAAAAGTAAGGAGGATGATGTGGGGAAAAAATAGGCAAGTTCCCCTAGACTAGCTTTTCCTTCATGCCTTGAAACTGCTGTAAATCAAGGCAACTTTTAGAAAAAGCAGTTATGTGCTTTAAGGAACGAGGAATAAATAAGACATTCTAAATATGTTTCCAAGATGATTCCAAAGTGCTCCATGACCCATTTTAACAAGTATTGACTTCTAGGAACACGTGGAAGTCAACTAGCATAGAGAGGGAATCTAGGAATCTAGGAATAAGACAAAAATGATTTAATTAATGTCAAATATGGGTAAATATGGGTTGATTATTCTAAAATACCCCCTTAAGCTTGACTTTATGATTAAATATCAGAAAATTATAGGGCCTATAAACAAGGATTAGTCACCCTTTTAGATACTGCATGTCCATACAACCAAGGAAAGAGAAAAAAACCCAGTGGGAAAATCCTCCCTTAAACATGGACAAGAAACAAATTTTTGGAAATATTGTTATCAATCATTCTTCACCACATGATCAGAAATCCCTAGCATTGATTTCATATTATTGAAGGTCTTCTCACAGAATACTTTGGTGAAGATATCTACTACTTGTTCTGAAGATGTGCAGTAGAGTAGATCAATGGTACCATCATGCACAAGCTCCCTGATATAGTGCATATGGATCTCAATGTGATTGGTTCTTTTCCTTTGAACTAGGTCACTAGATATTTGAATGGTGATTTGACTGTCACAATACATGACTATTGAAAACTCTGATTTGAAACCACATTCTCCAAGTATCCCTTGCAACCACAAACATTGAGTAGTTGCGTTTACAACTCCTCTATACAATGCCTATGTAGATGAGAGTGCTATGGAATTCTGTTTCTTACTGGACCGGCTGATTGGTCCTTCTATGAGCATGAACACATATATTGAGGTATACTTTTGATCTGTGTTGTCACCTACCCAATCACTGTCAGTAAATCCAACTAGCTCTAAGTCAGATTTTGCTTTGTAGCAAATCCCATGAGTTGTTGTTCCCTGAACAAAACTTAGGATCCTCTTGGATTCTCTACAATAGATCTCATGAGGATCATCCATATATCTCAAATCCACACTAACTGCATAATATAAGTCAGGTCAAGTATGTGTAAGATAAAGCAAACACCCAATCAACTTCCTATCTAGTGTATTATTTACCATAGGAGAAGAACCTGCTTCCTCAAGCTTAACTTCTTAAAGGAAAGGAGTCTTGCTTGGATTGAAATATTTCATTCTGAACTTGTTGAGAAAATATGAATCATAATTTTACTGATGAACCTTGATTCCATGTTGGGATTGAGCAATTTTGAGACCCAAGAATTGGCTCAACAATCCCAAATATGTCATAGAAAAGGCATGGTTCATTGCATCCTTTAAGGAGGCAATCTCTTTATTTGAACTTCCTGTAATCAATAGGTCATCCACATAGAGAAAAATTATCATTAGAGAACCATGAATCAGCTTCAAATAGAAATTATAATCATACTTGCATCGAACAAAACTCAATGACAACAGAAAGCCATCAATCTTGGCATACCAAGCCTTGGGGGCTTGCTTGAGCCGATACAATGATTTATTTAACCTGCACACTAAATATGGATTAGATACAAAACCTTCTTGTTGCTGCATATAAATATATTCATTCATATCTCCATTTATAAAGTCACACTTCACATCCATGTGATGTACCTCCCATTTCCTTGAAGTTGCAATGGCTGGAGCTAGCCTGATGGAGTCCATCTTTGCCACTGGTGCAAAGGTCACATTGTATTGAATACCATGTACCTGAGAGTATCCATTAGATACCAATATTTAATTATAATTCAAATTTTAACCATCATCATCAAACTTAGTTTTAAATCCCCACTTACACTTCACTAGCTTTCTCCTTGGGGGAAGATCAACCAGTTCCCATGTGTTGTTCTTCTGAAGCAAGCTGAATTCTTCTTTCATGGTTGTTTTCCATATTTGATCATGTGTTGCATATTTATATGTCTGAGGATCATAATCTACCATCAAATAACACTTCTTATCAAAGAGTGGATCTTTCACACAAAGGGCACTCTCAAATTCCGATCTAGTCCTCCTAGTGTCACTAGGATTTCCAGCTAGTTCCCCAGCTACATGAATGGTCCTTGCTTCCAAATTTGGTATTTTAGGGCTGTTATGATATGCAATTAAATCATAATTATCAGACATATTAGAATCAGCAAACTCATCAGTCTGTTCACTTACAATCAATGGTTGTGGTGGTGAAGAGGACTCTCCAAATTCAAATGTTGCTAAAGGCTCTTCTTCGAATTGAACACTCCTTTCAATGAAATATTTGTTAGTGATCAAGTTTATCATCTTGTACCCTTTTAAATATTCAGAATACCCAACAAATAGGAACTCTTGTATATGTGGTTGCAAAGCCTTCCTCTTTTCAGTTGGAATTCTACCCCAAGCCTTTGAGCCAAAAATCCTAAACTGGGTCACATATCGATTATGCCCACTCCAAGATTCGAAAGGAGTCATACCATAAATAATATTATGTGGAACCCTATTATGTAAATAGGATGCACATTTTATATCCTTGGTCCAAAAATTTGGTGGCAAATGTTTAGTCTCCATCATGCAAGTTGCCATCTCTTTCAGTGATTTGTTCTTTCTCTCAGCTACACCATTTTGTTGTGGTGTGGAAGGAATAGAATGTTGCATCTGGATAATTACATATTTGGAATATTGGATGAACCCAAAATTGACATACTCACCACCATTCTCAAGTCTGAGGATCTTGAGTTTCCTCCAAGACTGGCTCTCAACCAAGACTCTATAGACTTTGAAAAGGTAAAAAACTTTAGACTTATGCTTTAGGAAGTAAACCCAACAATACCTGGAAAAGTCATCTATGAAAGTGATTGCATATTTGTCTTGAATCATGAACATATGAGGAAATGGACCACCAATGTCACTGTGGGTCAACTCAAGGGGTGCATAGGTTCTCTCATGACTAGATCTCTCATACTTGTCCTCTAGGTGTTTTCCTAGGATACAACCTTAACAGACTCCTTTAGAACACTTGATATTTGGTAACCCTATGACCATATATTTGTCATTCAAATCACAAAGATACTTGTAGTTAATATGGCCAAATATTTCAAGCCAAATATGAGTAAGAAGAGCAGCATGAGTAAGAAGAGCAGCGGGGTTTGAGTAGGGTAATAAATGGGAAAACCTGTATACCTTTGAAGTGTGATCAACAACAACTTTTGCTATGATGTTACCATTCAAAATATCAGTGATTTCAAATTCATTGGGGGAGAATATGACTTTATTTGGAGACCCATTGTGAGTCATATTATACACTAATAAGATATTAGAGACAAGACCTGGAACATACAACACATTATTGAAATTACCATGGTAAAGATCAATCCTACCCTTTCCCATACTGTCAGTCAGAGAGTTATCTCCCAAAACTATTGGTGGAACTTTTGACATGTCAAGAGAGGAAAAAATCTCCCTTATCGAAACCATATGTTTGGAAGCTCAAGAATCAATGATGAATCTAGGTGAGCTTGAGGTGCCAGCAACCAAGGCATGTACTCTCTCCTTGTCTTCTAAAGTTGATCCTCCTTCCCTATTCTTTGAGGAATCAGGAAGGGATATGTTTTTGTTCTCCAAGAGTTGGGTCAACATGTCAATTTTATTTTTCATACAAGAGCTCTCATGATGATAGCCCTTACTGTAGTATGTGCACTTGCTCATTTCCCTTGTTCTTCTTCTTCTGGGGGTTCTTCTTGGATCCGGAGGACTCCGCTTGAGACTTTGACTTGTATCTCTTTTCCTCAGGTGGATTTTTATACTTTTTCTTTCTTTTTGAATCCACCTTTGAATCTCCAGCAACCAAAGCTTGGTCTTTGGAAGGTTTGATGGTGCCCATCATCATTAATTTATCTTGCTCCTGGGTGAGGTATTCCATGAAATAAACAAGCTTAGGCAACTTCCAAGTTCAAGTTGTTAATTTAGTGGCATGGAAGGTCGAAACAAATACTGAATAGTTAAGACTAATCTTAGAGAGAATAGTCAAAACTAGTTTCTCTTCCTTCTTTTCAATCCCACATTGTTTTAACTGCAAAACAAGGGCCTTAAACTTGGTAAAATAGTGTTGCAATGATTCAAAGCTACCGGGACTCAAGGAGATCAATTCATTCTCGATTTGATGTCCTCTCATCTCATCTGTCTTTCCAAAAATATCTTTGAGCTGCTGCCACACCTGATTAGGAGAGGTCAATGAATCAAGATGAAAGAGGAGGTCTCTTGAAATACTCAGACACAAAAGACCATAGCACTCATCCCTCTTATTGTGCCATTTTATTTTCTCTACAGCTGCATTGGGATATACCTCAATAGACATGGTAAAATTGTGGATACCTTTCTCTCTCAACAATATATCCATCTCAGCTTTCCATTCGAAGAAATTGAATGGATTCAAGATAATCCTTTGAGATTGGTCCATATCTTAGCTCATGTGCCCTTTAGTCAGCAGAACACGCTCCTAGTCAGTGATGTCAAACCTACAATAATGATTTGGAAGGAGATAAATTAATATAAAAAGGCTTTGATACCATGAGGAAATTGAACCCAATATATAGATCAATTACACTCACAAAATTGCTAATCAAACATGCAAAATTCATACAAAAGTAGACTGAAATTGGGGCATAAATTAATCCTGTATTGAATAAGTGTACATAATCCAACCATATGAAGTAATATTTTTCTAAAATATATAATTACATGAGAGATTCAAAAGCACTAGGTTTCTATTTGAATTGGTCAAAAATTATGCTTACTAAATAAAGTCAATTCCCCCATAGGTGCAAAAAAGGCTTTTGAAATCTATGAAGATGCTCACGAATTGGCTAAAGAAAGTGGGAAACCTACTAGGTGATGTAAATACAACTCATTCATTCTTTTTTTTGGAGAAAAGGAAGGAAGATTATGTGGGAAAAAAACTAGGCAAGTTCCCCTAGACTAGCTTTTCCTTCATGCCTTAAAACTGTTGTAAAGCAAGGTAGCTTTCAGAAAAAGAAGATATCCACTTTAAGGAACCACAAATAAATAATACATGATAAATATGTTTCTAGGATGATTCCAAAGCGCTCCATGACCCAGTTTAGCAAGTATTGACTTCTAGGAACATGTGGAAGTCAACTAGCATAGAGAGGGAATCTAGGAATAAGACAAAAATGATTTAATTGATGTCAAATATGGGTAAATATTCTAAAAAAAATTCTTCCATAGAAGGGTGCACCCTCCTAGGGTGAATTCCACTATGCACTTTTCAAGATAAAATTGAGGTTGTAAATATATGGAGTATGAAGCCCTAGTTTTTTGCAATGGTCTCTTTTAGAACTGCTCTGATATAGTGATATAGTATTATCACTAAAATAACAACCAAGCACGTAAAAAATAGACACAATATTTTGACCTGGGGAACCACAAGGGAGAAAACCTAGAAACCTTCTAATAGGAATCTTAGTTCAAAGTACATGAAGATACATATAGATAGATAGTAATCACATATATCAAAATATCAACCCCAAGAACAAACAAGAAACTCATCCACATATAGTGAACCCCATAAAATACTTATTCTAGCTTGTAGCGAACTTCTTCCCTGAGTGGAGTGAACTTTCCTAGGTGAAAATGAGTGAGGCTCATTCTTATTTATAGTTGAATCTATGTTTCCTTGGTTTCTTTAATCTAGGGCCGACTTACACAGTTAATCTAGGCTAACTTTCCTTTTATGCACAATAACCATTCTTTATTGTTATACTTTTTTAGGCAAAATTAGTGAGGATTCCTCACACAACTACTACATCAATATTAGATTTTCATTTTGATGTGATTATAATATATATGTTCCTATGTAGAGGGAATAGTCTTCATCGTTATTGTTGGTGGTCATTTAGAGTCTCTAGAAATAAGTTAATCATATGTGTCTATCAGGGCCTATGCAGATATCTCCCCTCCTTCTCCCATGCTCCTTCCATCCTTGAATTGAATTCATAGTCTCCATAAAAGAAGAGTTTAATTAAATTGTGATAGTTTAACAAGCCCCAAGAGTCATACTCTTGTAAATATTGTCTCTAAGCTAATTTCTACTAGTTTATAGAAGATAGATTTGGACTAAGGGGATATATCAAATACAAGATCTCTTACCCAAGAAATTTCATGTAGGATATTGAGATATTCATGTTTAAATACTTTCATCTCATGAGAAGAGAGAGATTCAAACAAAAAACATATAGCTTTGATGGTTGTATGCCTAGGATGAGCTACCTATGCATTAAGTACCATTTTGTTTCAAGCTAGACAAATTTTCCAACAAACGTATTTGGGAAGGTCCGTCCATATTATGGTTAGGTCAGGTTTGATATGCAAGTATCCTAGGTAGTAAGTTTTCAAATGCAAGAACAAATTGCACCAAGAATAAGAAAGTGTTTTAATTTTCCCTACTTTATTTGTAGGATCATCCCAAATTGATTGAGCATAATCACATTCTAGAAA
>LPNX010972573.1:133444-184001 GCA_001517045.1 Pseudotsuga menziesii
TGTGATTCTCTTCATGAATCCATTGTATCAAAAAAAACAAACCTTAATGAATTAATATAATTGAAAATGTCATAAATTTCAAATATCACATAATCTCCACTTGTACTTTTTCTATCATCTATAGAACCTACCCAATCTGCATCTAAATAGGACTTTAAGGAGAATGAATTATTTATAGGGTACCATTATCCAAGATCTGTGGTTCCTTTTAAGTACCTAATTATTCTTTTTATAGCTTGAACATGCCTCTCTTTTGGTGCAGCTTGGAATCTAGCCACCATTCCAACAAATTTCTTGACATCAAGTCTAGAAGCTATTACATAGAGTAAACTCCCAGTAGTAGGGATTTCGTCCTTGCTACAGGAAGGAATGGCTCCCTTTCGTCTATAGGATGAAATGGTAGGGTTCCTGTGAAAATGGAAGAAAAGAAAGAAATAAACAGAAAATGAAATGGAATCTCTGTACACAAGGTTAGGGCTAGACTCCATAACCCTGCATACAACTGTTAGAAAACCAAAAGACCTACAAGCAATCAATGGAAACCCGCAAGAAAATGTTAAGCAATAAACTACAAACAAATACTGTTAGAAAACTAAAATATACCAAAGAAAAAACATGGAAAGACAAGTATACCTTCTACTTGGAATGGGCCACCGTGCCCTAGGTTGGGAGAGCACATGTCTTAGGAATGGGGAGCTATGGCTCAACGGAGGAATGGAGGAGAGGGAGGGTGAATGGCTTGAGAGGCAAATGGTCTCAAGGAACTCACACAGGAAACATAACGATAGGGAGTGAAAGCGTGATTTGAGAGTGACCCCCACCCTTCTATTTATACTTGTTTCTCAAGATTTTTAGGGTTTTAAGCCCATGGTTGGGGCTTGAGCCTCTTTTTTGGGCTTTTGGACCCTCTCACTCAATATTTATCTCTTTTGAGGGTTTTAAGCTCCTTTGAGGGGTTTTAGCCCCTTTTTGGAGGCTTTAGCCCCTATGAGAGCTATTTTGCCTCTTTTTAGGGGGTTTTAAGCCCTTTTTCATATTTTTAGGCCTTCTTGAGGGTGTGGGGGTCAAATGGGGTCAAACGAGGGCCATACGTAGATGTCTTTAGGTGGTGTAGGTCATGTAGATCTCATTGTGGGATTTTTTGGGTTAACAGATTGGTCCCTGATGTGTGAGGGCAGGAGCTCATCATGTGGCTGATGGACATCATAGGATTTTGTTGGGGAGAGGTGGTGATTCCTGGGCTGGGGCATGGTGGCTTTTAGTTTTTGTATTAATATGGTTCCCATCAAAGGGTGAGATGAAAATAATGTGTGACATGTATATGGATGAGGCGGGAATCCCCATGCTCGTAACGATGTCAAAAGAATAATGTGATCTAAGCTCTGTAATACAAGAGCCAATCATGTACAACTGTTGTTACAATAATGGTTGCCTCAATGAGAGGCTGAATACAATAATGATCTGAAGCACTATTACATTGGACCCATGGCATTCTCATGGAATGCTATATCTTCATGAATGATGGCATGCTGGATCTGGAACGATACATAGTTGTAGGGACTCACTAACAGAGAGTCAGAGTCTCTGTGGTACAAATATGCTGCATTAATCATAAATCTATATAGAAGCATTGTCGAGGCTTCTGAACAGTGTCTCTAACGCAACCTGGAAATCACAAGGGACATGGACCTATTGGTATCCCTCAAATAGACTCATCAATGTGCTAGAGTCAGGTGACATCTGGGGTCTTTGACCAAATACTGCACTGACCAATACCCTGTACAAATCCCAATGGTGCAATGATGTAGCTGGAGTCGAGAACATGAGAAACAACCATCCCGAGAGGCACTAAGGACTCCTCTCAAGTGGTTCAAGGAACTCATCAATGAGGTTAATGAAACTAGGATATAGGGACCCCTAGGTCTATCCTTTGGAATACATGTGTTGTCATCAATAGAGGGAGACTTGTCCCTGGTTAAGGCAATGGTGTTTCCTTAACCAAAAGCACGAGGGAGATAACTGAAATATGTGAGGAAATCTGGGGACTGACCCACTGAATGTGGGGGAAAGGGAAGGAGTTGAACAAGGGTAGAGGGAGTGTAGTGGACTCAAACTTCCTTTCTTCAGAGTATGACGACAAGGTGAACCAAGCAGCAAATGAAACTGACTCATGGTAAAGGGATCATAGTTGTAATACTGGGAATGTCACTACATATGGGAAATACTTGGAGGAGGTAGGCACTTTTGATATTAAAGGGATCATAGTTGTAATACTGGGAATGTCACTACATATGGGAAATACTTGGAGGAGGTAGGCACTTTTGATATTAATGGGATCCAAGGAAGACACATTGCAGAGTACTCTAAACAAGGGAGACCCAAATTGGGGATGCTTCCAAACTGTTATCTGTGGGGAGGTGTCTAAAGACACCACTGTGGTACGATCTCATGGATTTTTGGTGAGGACGAGAAAGTAAATGCTCAATGGTGCTTTCAATTTTAGAGATTCTGAAAGCAGGAAGAAGACTCCATTGGGGGCTCTTTTTCATTGGTAGTCTCCTGTGCTTGAAAAGGGATAAAAGTATACAAAGGAGAGCTTTCCCATCCTTTAGGGCATGAGAGACTTCTTTACTATTGGTCATCCAGTCAGGATGGAAAAGGTTAAACCCATACTGACTGGATGGTCATTATGATACTTTTACGAGCATGAATGAAACCAAGTTTGTTCGACAATATTTTCTTGATAAGAAGGATGGAAAAGATCTTAACGACAACCCATGGTGAGATTTTTAGTAAAGTTTGGCCCCTGTACCTGAGAAAGCATAAAAGGATGCAGAGGGGAATGTTTTTGGCTTGAATGTGCCAAGGTGGTCCTTTTCAAATGTTATTCTACATGGTTCACAAAAGGAGATAAAAGAGACGATGTAGATCCCCTTTCGTATACTTTCATGAGCGGGAAAGGAAGCAGCTGCGCTCGACAATATTTTCATTATTTTAGGAGTCAGAAAAGAGCTTAAAAGAAACTCAGGTATGGTCAACCGATTGTGGTGGAAAAGGTGGTGCCCCATGTTAGGACAATGGACAGTGGTCCAAAGGTCATCTGTGTAGTATGGTTGGATCAGGTGGATCTTAAACATACCAATACATGCATGGGATAGATTGCGGCAGAGGCACATGAACCAGTGTGACAGAGGTACACAAACCAAGGTGGATCTCAAACAGAGGTCAGGAGAGCTGTGTGTGAGTTGTGGTGGACAAACTTGACTAAATGTGGTGTGAGTGCAAGTTCGGAGGCAGTTATATGGAAAATGCATGCAAAATAAAATATCTGTCCTCTGGCCAGTGGCCTGGGGACTTGCATAAGGTGCGGTTGAAGGATTAGACAACTATATGCTAAAATAAAGTGATGTGCCTTGCGGGCGGTGGCTCAGGAACCCGCATGAGTGGTATTAGGCAAGTGTGATGCAAGTACAGGTCCAAAGACACTTACATCACAATGTGGTTCGCAAATAGAGGTAACTTCTGGGAAGTGGTCCTGAAAATTACATGTTAAACATGAGACAATGGTATCATAAGGAGATAGAGGGTGGAATTCCAGAACCATTGGAGTGAACGGTGTCTCAAACGGAATCCTTATGGTCCTGTTGTGTCGAAAGGGAGAAAATAGGTCAAATAGGATGTATATATGGGTGGGGACCACTTTGTGAAGTGTCATTATTACTATTCACTATAGAGTTGGAGAGGTGGGTCCTAAATATTCTTTTGTTGATTTTCCTGTTCTGACCAACGGTTTCGAGTTCCGTGACTTGCAAGTAAGAGCTCTTGTGAAATCTATCCTTTTCAGTGGTTTACATTTTGAATTTGCTCACCCAAGGGTCCTCTTTGAGTTTGTTAGGGTCTCTTTGAGCCAGGTCACAACTTTTGAGGGTAAAAGAGTGACTAGGTCACACCTGTCAGGCATTTTTGAGTGATCTGGTCGCTGCTTTTGGCCAAACAGGTGTGACTTCATCCCTCGGTGAATTTTTTTGTTTTTTCTAAGTGATTTGGCTGACAGCTGAACTTTGCTTGTGTAGGATGGTTGAGATTAAGTGGCATGAGAGAGACTATAAAGACCTCTGGGATGCAACATTACAAGATACGAATGTGCATCCCACACTGGCCCATTGTGGTTTACTGAAGTTAATGTAGATACCCCTCATGAAGAGCTTGCATCTTGTTTCCACCTTTCACACACCTGGGTCACATGGCAGAAATCTTCAAGCCACTCAGTGTGTCCTTGGGGGCAAGTCTCGAGTCAAGGCTGTCACATTGTTCTTGACTCCTTCGTTTAGGCTCAAGTCCTAACGAAGCCAAGGGGGGTAGACCCTATTAAGTTACTAAGGATGATTTCTTAGTGGGGTGATGTTAAACTGAATCAGTTATTTAGGAGTTTGAATATTTTAACTATAAACAATTAAAGATGACAAGATACGAAGATAAACACACGAAAGCACAAAGTTGATACACAATATATATATATAAAGCAAAAATGACCAATGCCTTAAAATGGAGTCAAATCAAAAGATCAATATGCCTGTGTGTGCTTGGAGTGAATGTTTTGCGATTGCATCTTGGTATGTTTTAAGTTAAAATTTAAGTATGAGTTGTCTAAATTGGGCTAAGGGGGGACTCTAGATATACCCGAGAATACTTGGAGTATGTCCAAAACAAACCTTCACGGCTACTCGCAAGGAATATGTGGGCTGAAATGGAGTCTCTGGGGCTATTGGTCATAATGCACCCGTTAGGGTGTGACAGAGATCGGTGCCCCGAGGTCATTTTTCAGAAGTTCCCGCTTCCTTTGGGTATTTTGCCACCGTAAAGGTTTGATCGAGCTGTTAGATTTTCACCTAATGGTTTGTCAATTGGGGAAGGTGATTCCTAATTATGCTAGTCACCCAAGTGCTTTTGACATAGCTTGACTGATCAGATGAACAACAGCCAGGTGCAGAGCATACACATTGGAGTCTTGTAATTTTTAATAAGTTTTAAGCTGTATGTTCTTGTTTAAAAGAAAAGCCTCCAAGAACCTCTTTCAATCCAAGTGGATCCCAATCAGGAATCAACGAGGGGTTAATTTTAAAGTTTCTGATAAACAAATGATGAAGAATAAAACAACTACACGATTTGGTTTTCTGATTAATCCTACCACGAATCTCTTTCCCCTTGCGGGTCACTCGGGAAATCGTGGGGTAAGTATTATGATTACTTTGAAATGTAAGATATGGAATATGGAATTAAAAAAAATATCAAGTATACTACCCTACAAATCAGATCTATTCTAGCGAAAAGGAAATAAACAAAAAACGACGAAAATGGCACCGACGTGAATCCCACCAGGGGGGATGGGGAATGGGCTCGAAAGAGCGTATTCAAAGAATGATTTTATTACAGCGGTTACAATATCAAGGCACTGATAAATTAGTGCTTTATTGGTCCTTATACAGGATGAAACCAAGATATTACAGTTTATACAAAAATTTTACAAATTATGTGACAAAAGAGAGACCCCTGGGGGGATTTGAGCGCTCCAAAAGCCACTTTGGACAGCAGCTTCCTTTCTTCTCTATCAGAACTTATAAATGATAGCAAGTGATTTAGAATAACAAATTACCAAAATCACTTTAAGAGTACCTTTGGGTCAGCCTACTTTATCTCAAAGAATAATGAAATTAAACTAGCTAAACTGACGAAAAAGGAACCAAGGAAAGCAAGCTTTCATTGGGATCTTGGCTTGCTGTTTGTGCAGCCAATTAAAATGCACTGATATTGCATAATATTGAATTTCTTGTTCAGCAAATGAAACTACCTTAACAGCAAGCTATGAATTTTCACTAAATTGCTTGCGAAAATAAGGTATTTTTAGCTAGATCTCTTGAAATTGAACTTTATGTGCAAAATGAAACTAAGATCTATAAATTGAAAGGGATCTTGATAATTATATCTATGTGTGTTTTTATTGATGAGATAGATCAGATTAAAAATAAACCTTTAAAGTAACCAGTTTGAGGAAAGTTTAATAATTTTTAAAGGAGGAAGAGAGAGAAAGAGTGTTTGAAGCCTAGGAATGTTGGGCTTTGGATTCTGCTTTGGTGGAACACCGAGGGACTATGTCATTCATAATATACTAAAGATGAGGAAGATTCCAACCAGCTCAACCTCTTCTACCAGCGAGATCACCTGCAACTTAAAAATCCTTGCACAAACAGATGGTTAAAACATAGGTGCTGCCGAAAGAGATGATTGGAAAGCATTCAATTAAACTTAAAATACATACAAATCCAATAGATCTGGAACAAGCAGCAGTAAGAGCATAAATCAAACTAGAATAAACTCTTACCCTAACAGGAGGGAGCTCTCTCCTTCAAGGCCAACAATTAACCAGCAAAGAAATGATAAACAAAAGCAGATTATACCTCATAAGCATTTGACAATCAACATCCACACATGAAGAGAATTACACCATAGATCTTGCCTCCAAATCTTCTTTATTCCAGAACGAAAAAAAAATACAGTACAAGAGCAACAGCACCTCAATCCCAGTTCTAACTAGCTTGGAAGAGGAGGCTATGCCTAGATATATACAATTTACAGGCCATCTAGCCCAGGGGGGCGCAATTATTCATGGAATCAAGTGAAATCAACTGATGAAGAGTCCATCAATGCCTGATCTGTGTCTAGCTGAGCCAGATCTGAGTCTCACTGAGTGCAACTGTTAATCAGGGGGCTGATCTGACTGACACCTCAACCTGTTGACTGAAGAATCCACCAAAAATCATCCAGTTGAGCCAAAAACGTGTTAAGGAGAGATGGAGGGAGAAATTCCCCATAAAGACCACTGTAGATCAACTCTGGATCTGATTTGATCCCCTCCCTCAGTCAAGGATTTGTCAGATCCAGTCAATATGCTCCAGATCTGATTGATTTCAGTCAAATCGGTTGAGAATCCATTGATTTATTGATTTTGGATTTGCTCCATTATTCATCAATTTATTAATTAAAATAATCAGTAATTGATTTTTGGGGCTTTCTTACCTGAGTGATGGAAGATCACTCAAAACTTAGGAAAAAGTGGGTCCATGGGTTTACATGGTACTCTTAGCTTGAAAATGAGCACCTACATGACTGAAACCGATTATTTGACCCACTTTTATTACAAAATCAATTTTTCCAATTAAACTATTAAAAAATAGCCTAAGTTTTTGGAAAAATTAAAATTTAATAAAAAACACTGAAAAAACAAAAAAATTGAAAAATTGAAAAACACCTAGGGGGACTTAGACATGTTCATATGACTCAAAAATGATGTCTAGCATGCTTATACATTAACACATAGACTCTAATAACCTCAATAGGCCTAAATGCCAAGCCGACCACCCCAACTTTGGAGTTATGGAGTGAAAAACTCAGAAATTATCAGTCGTTTGTTCAACAACCAATAATAACCAAGGGAAAAAGCACCCTGGGCTGATCGGATTGACAAATGAATTCTAAGAGACCGAGTCTTTTACAGACACTATCATGCTAGAACATTTATTGTAACTCCCCCATGGGGTATGAACATGTGATATGATACAACAGAGCTTCTCGGAAGCAAGATTGAAAGTTCTCTGAAGTCCGAACAAGTTATCCCTGTCCGGTTCACCAGGATCACTTGATAGAAAACCACTAAGTACAACTTAGGTGGTAACATTCTGGCTCCAACTGTGGGACATGTGCTCGATCTGGACTTTAAGGCAAGGAGAGGATACGAGAACACCAGAATCTCTGGTTGATATACCCTGCAAAAACATCTCAACTTGACAAGAAAAACCTTAGTAGCACAAGTTTTATGAAAAACAAAATGAACCATTAAGCTGATTTATTTAAACAAAATAGATGTAACTAACTAAAAGAAGCAAAGTTTTATTATAGCTAAAAATAGAAATGCAGAAAGTAAATGCTCTCTTTCAAAGAGCTTATTTTCCTACTCTAAGCATGATATAAAAAGGGTTAAGTGTAATCAGAAATCCAATGTAACCACCTAAGAATTTTATTGACATAATTTTTTTTTTCCTTGTCTTTGGTTACCAGCCAAAATAAGGATACTTTATTGAGAAAATGAAAACATGCGTGATGATTCAGAATGGGCGGGATGGATGGGAAATCATAGGCATGAATAATGTCGTCAAACTTCCTCCCAAACTAGTAAGTGCCTGCACAGGCTGCTTCTATCCATGACTGGATAGGGTTGATGTACAAATTGGAATGATGAGGCAGATTGCCTACACCATCATACTGATCATCAAGGCTTACCGGATGATAATTCACTGTATAAGCCCCAAGCAGCTCCAAGTCATGAGGAAACTCTATATGTGAAGATGATAGTTGAGACTGATATTCTAATAACTGCATCACATCTGTCTTTTCACAAAACTGCTTCTCCATGTCTTCATTACTGATACTCTTGTGCAGCTCTGCATGATATGACTCTGAATGATCATATAAGAGTTTTGAATGTTGCTTTTCCATACTAGGATTTTCCAAGGTCTCTAGATTCATGCTTCCCTCTATGGAAGTATAGTAGATTGGACTTCCACAAATCTCTAAACAGACACTCCCCTTTTTGGATATAGCATAGATAGGATTCTTAATAAGATATCCACAAAAATCCCAATAGTCATCACCATCATCTATGTTAAATGTGATGGATTCCCCATTGTTGATATCAGGTTCCGATATCGAGTTCTGTTTGTCTTCACTACTGATATCGATATATGTCTCTGACTGATCATGTGGATAAAATACATGCTCCTTTTTCATATCAAAGTTTCCCAAGGCCACATGGTCCATGCTCTCTTCTTTATATATGCCATCAACAAAACCATCAAAAGTTTCTGGTTCATTATTTTCCTCTTTATCATGTCATAGATTGGATTTTCCATGAATGTCCAGGACTCCTCATCAACATCTTTGTCGGGGATAAGGGAGTCTTCGTCACTTGTATCATGCTCCAAGCTATACTTGTCCTCATTTGCATACTCATCTTCTTCAGAGAAAAGGTCACAAGGTAGTACACCTTCCAGGCTGTCATCATTATATGGAGAACACATAGGAGTCCCATCATGTATATCACATTTTTCATCATAAGTTTCACTATAAGATTCTGCAATGGTTTCATCCTCAGGCTTGTACTGTTTAGATGGTGACAAAGGGTAGGCCTAGCCTACCATGTATATATGATCAGACTCACCTGATGTTGTTTCCTGATTATTGACCTCTGCCATCCCATGTTCTATAATCTGATTTGCTATGTAGCAAGTGCTTTCTGGGTGGAATTGCTCACAAGGTCTACACCATGGAATTACTTCTTCTACCAGGTTAGTTGAGTCTAACTGGTTTGGAATCCTAGGCTCTTGCTGAGGAAACCTTTTTTGATACACTTGATTCTATTTTGGCTAAAAATTCCTAGGTGCATTATTTTTCTCCCATGTGACCATTCTATTTTGCATTTTTGTCATGAATTGGTCCTGATCAGTCTTCACTTTTTCAAGCATGCTAGCTATTTTTTCCATGGGGTCTTTAGAGGTTGCCTTTTCTTCTAATTCAATGGCCTTTCCCTTTTATTTGTTGAATGAAGTATTTCCCCTAGTGTAACCTGGAATGTTGGACTTGCCTGAAGATTGCATATTCCTTTCTATTTTCTCGGCCAGATCTTGAGCAGTTTTTAGATCGACTGGATATTTATCCCTTAATTGGTATCTTAAATCTCCAGTGAAAGCTTCAATGTAGGATATCAAGATGGAGGCATCACTTGGCTTGATGTCTCTAGGGAGATACGCAACCACACGCCTGAACTTGGTATTAAATTCATCTATGGTTTCATTTTCCATCTTCTTTATATTATGAAGGGCAGCAAGAAAATGTCTTGGTTCTTTCTTTTCCCCCCACTTCTTCTTAAAACCTGCTAGGAATTCATTAAGGGTTTTATATGAATCATCACCATGGTTTTCATACCATTCCGCAGCATCATCCTCTAAGGATAAAGCAAAGAGCTTCATTTTGATATCTTCATGGTTAGAGGCAACCTCATCACAATAACTGACTAGGTGCCTTTCAAACTTTTGGAGATGAGTCTTGGCAGTGGTGGCATTATTTCCCTCGAACCTGGGGAGCTTCTTGATAACATCTTTCGGAATGTCATGGGGAGCACCTGCTATTTGAGAAAAGTCAAGGGGTTTGAATAATTCTGTCATTTCTTGAGATTGGTGAACATGACTCTCTACAAATATGTGATGGATATCTAAGAGGGATTGGTCTCCTAAATATTCAAGGTTTCTACGAGAAGTATACCTATTCAATCTTTCCCTAATAAACCTTTCAGGATCAGGGAGAGGATTGAATAATTATCGGCGGTTTCTTCAGGTAGAAATTCTTGAAGGGATGTTAGACAGTGGAGTCGCCAGATGGATCGAGTATTAATTTTTATGTTTTTTAAAGACTAGATCAATCAAAAGTTTTTTATCTTTTTAGTTGTTTAGAAAAAAGTTAAGCTAAGTCGTACTCGGGAATAAAAAGATTTATCCCCAGCAACGGTGCCAAAAAGTGTTGCCCCCTTTCACACCCCTGGGTCACGTGGCAGAAATCTTCAAGCCACTCGGTGTGTCCTTGGGGGCAAGTCTCGAGTCAAGGCTGTCACATTGTTCTTGACTCCTCCGTTTAGGCTCAACTCCTAACGAAGCCAAGGGGGTTAGACCCTATTAAGTTACTAAGGATGATTTCTTAGTGGGGTGATGTTAAACTGAATCAGTTATTTAGGAGTTTGAATATTTTAACTATAAACAATTAAAGATGACAAGATACGAAGATAAACACACGAAAGCACAAAGTTGATACACAATATATATATATAAAGCAAAAATGACCAATGCCTTAAAATGGAGTCAAATCAAAAGATCAATATGCCTGCGTGTGCTTGGAGTGAATGTTTTGCAATTGCATCTTGGTATGCTTTAATTTAAAATTGAAGTATGAGTTGTTTAAATTAGGCTAAGGGGGGACTCCAGATATACCCGAGAGTACTTGGAGTATGTCCAAAACAAACCTTCATGGCTACCCACAAGGAATATGTGGGCTGAAATGGAGTCTATGGGGCTATTGTTCGTAATGCACCCATTAAGGTGTGACAGAGATCGGCGCCCCGAGGTCACTTTTCAGAAGTTCCCGCTTCCTTTGGGTATTTTTCCACCGTAAAGGTTTGATCGAGGTGTCGGATTTTCACCTGATGGTTTGTCAATTGGGCAAGGTGAGTCCTAATTATGCTAGTCACCCAATTTCTTTTGATACAGCTTGACTGATCAGACGAACCGCAGCCAGGTGCAGAGCATACACACTGGAGTCTTGTAATTTTTAATAAGTTTTAAGCTGTATGTTCTTGTTTAAAAGAAAAGCATCCAAGAACCTCTTTCGATCCAAGTGGATCTCAATCGGGAATCAAGGAGGGGTTAATTTTAAAGTTGCTGATAAACAAATGATGAAGAATAAAACAACTACACAATTTGGTTTTCTGATTAATCCTACCACGAATCTCTTTCCCCTTGAGGGTCACTCGGGAAATCGTGGGGTAAGTATTATGATTACTTTGAAATGTAAGATATGGAATATGGAATTAAAAACAAGATCAAGTATACTACCCTGCAAATCAGATCTATTCTAGTGAAAAGGAAATAAGCAAAAAACGATGAAAATGGCACCGACGCGAATCCCCCCAGGGGGGATGGGGAATGGGCTCGAAAGAGCCTATTAAAAGAATGATTTTATTACAGTGGTTACAATATCAAGGCACTGATAAATCAGTGCTTTTTTTGGTCCTTAGACAGGATGAAACCAAGATATTACAGTTTATACAAAAAATTTACAAATTATGTGACAAAAGAGAGACGCCTAGGGGGATTTGAGCGCTCCAAAAGCCACTTTGGACAGCAGCTTCCTTTATTCTCTGTCAGACATGCTAAATGAAAGTGAGTGATTTAGAATAACAAATTCCCAAAATCACTTTAAGAGTACCTTTGGGTCGGCCTACTTTATCTCAAAGAATAATGAAATTAAACTAGCTAAACTGATGAAAAACAAACCAAGGAAAGCAAGCTTTCATTGGGATCTTGGCTTGCTGTTAGTGCAGCCAATTAAAATGCACTGATATTTCAGAATATTGAATTTATCGTTCAGCAAATGAAACTACCTTAACAGCAAGCTATGAATTTTCACTAAATTGCTTGCGAAAATAAGGTACTTTTAGCTAGATCTCTTGAAATTGAACTTTATGTGCAAAATGAAACTAAGATCTAGAAATTGAAAGGGATATTGATAATTAGATCTATGTGTGTTTTTATTTATGAGATAGATCATATTAAAAAGAAACCTTTAAAGTAACCAGTTTGAGGAAAGTTTAATAATTTTTAAAGGAGGAAGAGAGAGAAAGAGTGTTTGAAGCCTGGGAATGTTAAGCTTTGGATTCTGCTTTGGTGGAACACCGAGGGACTATGTCATTCATAAGATACTGAATATGAGGAATATTCAAACCATATCAACCTCTTCTACCAGCGAGATCACCTGCAACTTAAAAATCCCTGCACAAACAGATGGTTAAAACATAGGTGCCGCCGAAAGAGATGATTGGAAAGCATGCAATTAAACATAAAATACATACAAATCCAATAGATCTGGAACAAGCAGTAGTAAGAGCATAAATCAAACTAGAATAAACTATTACCCTAACAAGAGGGAGCTCTCTCCTTCAAGGCCAACAATTAACCAGGAAAGCAATGATAAACAAAAGCAGATTATACCTCATAAGCATTTCACAATCAACATCCACACATGAAGAGCATTACACCATAGATCTTGCCTCCAAAGATTCTTTATTCCAGAATGAAAAAAAAATACAGTACAAGAGCAACAACACCTCAATCCTAGTTCTAAATAACTTGGAAGAGGAGGCTGTGACTGGATATATACAATTTACAGGCCATCTAGCCCGGGGGGGCGCAATTACTCATGGAATCAAGTGAAATCAATTGATGAAGAGTCCATCAATGCGTGATTTGTGTCTAGCTGAGCCAGATCTGAGTCTCACTGAGTGCAACTGTCAATCGGGGGGCTGATCTGACTGACACCTCAACCTGTTGACTGAAGAATCCACCAAAAATCATCCAGTTGAGCCAAAAACGTGTTGAGGAGAGAGGAAGGGAGAAATTCCCCATAAAGACCACTGTAGATCAACTCTGGATCTGACTTGATCCCCTCCTTCAGTCAAGGACTTGTCAGATCCATTCAATCTGCTCCAGATCTGATTGATTTCAGTCAAATTGGTTGAGAATCCATTGATTTATTGATTTTGGATTTGCTCCATTATTCATCAATTTATTAATTAAAATAATCAATAATTGATTTTTGGGTCTTTCTGACCTGAGTGATGGAAGATCACTCAAAACTTAGGAAAAGGTGGGTCCATGGGTTTACATGGTGCTCTTAGCTTGAAAATGAGCACCTGCATGAATGAAACCGATTATTTGACCCGCTTTTATTACAAAATCAATTTTTCCAATTAAACTATTAAAAAATAGCCTAAGTTTTTGGAAAAATTAAATTTTAATAAAAAACACTGAAAAAACAAAAAAAATTGAAAATTGAAAAACACCTAGGGGGACTTAGACATGTTCATATGACTCAAAAATGAAGTCTAGCATGCTTATACATTGACACATAGACTCTAATAACCTCAATAGGCCTAAATGCCAAGCCGACCACCCCAAATTTGGAGGTATGGAGTGAAAAACTCAGAAATGATCAGTCGTTTGTTCAACAACCAATAATAACCAAGGGAAAAAACACCCTGGGCTGATCAGATTGACAAATCAAGTCTAAGAGACCGAGTCTTTTACAGACAATATCATGCTAGAACATTTATTACAACTCCCCCATGGGGTATGAAAATGTGATATGATACAACAGAGCTTCTCGGAAGCAAGACTGAAAGTTCTCTGAAGTCCAAACAAGTTATCCCTGTCCAGTTCACTAGGATCACTTGATAGAAAACCACTAAGTACAACTTAGGTGGTAACACATCTGTTGCTGCAGACATTGGTGAGATTTTGGGATATTGGGGAGGAGGCCTTCCTCTTCTAGGGCCAATGTATAGAAATTATGCTGTTGGATGTATACTTCTTGACTGGGCTCCCTATTTTGGGAGTTGCTGGTGATTTAGCGTCGATGATGTCTCAGGGAGAGATATTGGAGGAGTTGTGTGATAGGCACTGTTATGCTACTGCGTATGTGCGTGGCTCACACATCTTGACGTGTGACATTGAGGGCCTGTCAACACAGGAAGTGGAAACACTACTGCTACGTATATTGGGTTCCATGGGGAGCCATAAGATATCTGGAGGGATGCTACAGTTGGTAGAGCGTGCTATGAGGGGCACTTAATATGGGTGGGCCCAGATGTATCTTCTGGCTGTTCAATGTCAGCTGAACAATGTGAGGACATCCGCGATAGGATTTTTCTTTGGCTCCTTTTTATGTTCTTTCTGTTTTGAGAAGTACCTACTCTACATCTACATCGGGCAGTATGGGATAGTGGTCCAAGGGAGCCGCGGATGCGTAAGTGGTGCCAAATGATGGTACGAGAGGGCGGTGGCAGAGTCAGTCGTTAATTTACAGAGGAGCTTCTTGAGCAGTGGTGGAAACTTCCAGTGGTTATTAAGGAGTACCCATATGCGGGTACGAACTATCATGGGGACCCAGAGACGCCTCGACCTCTAGGCTAGGAATGGGGTTTAGCTGTTATGTATGTGTAATGTTTTTGTGTTCATATTTATACATAGAGTAGTTTAGCTATTTGATAGTTGTATGTATATACTGATGGTGTCTTTGTTTGTGTATGTAGATGTTGGTCCCCACCTACCGCCTGGGTATCAGAGGCGGGAGGTCGCTATTGCAGAGGTGGTGGTTCTGGTGAGGAACTCTCATAGGAGACGGTGGGAGGTGGATGATTTTTTTGCCGTATTTGGAGTGGCTTGTTGATGGGATATTTGATGATGGTTGGCAGAATTTGAACAATGAGTTGATTGCTACCACTCACAGTTTCCCTCCAAAGTGGACCTCTATGATGAGGAGGATGGCCATGGCCTGCAATTATCTTCATCATGCGGTTAGAGGGGATTTTCTTGTAGAGGATGAGTCTTTTGAGGAATATGATGGTATTGAGCCAGATGATGAGTTTGAGTTAGATTAGTAGCTAGTGGATATTTCCCTAGTGCATTGGTTCACTTAGGATTTTTTGCATCGCTATGTATATTCAACTAAGAAAGCATATGTGGCTTCTCATTTTGTACTAGACATATTTTGGACATGTGATTTATATACCTACATATTTTTTACGCACATGGATGTGATTTTTATTGTTTTATATGTGAGTCTTTTTATGATGATGTGAAATGCAATGCCTAGATGATGTATTTTTACACTTGTGTGTGTTTTATGTATGATTATGCATGATGTTGTGTTTGTATGTTTCCTAGATGCGATTATGAATGTGCCAATTTAGAATATCATTACCCATTTGATCTGCTACACTATTGAGGTTTGTGGGAATATGTTTGGATGTAATGGATTCAAATGTTCTAACCATCTGTTTAGTGCGCATGAATTTTCTAAAGAGGCAGGGATCACATAGCCAGTAGTAGTTGTTCAACTAGGGGACAAGCAGCTGTGAGTCTAAGAAGACATCGAGATGGAAAACACCTAACTGGAGAGCGGCGGCTAGTATGCCATTGACACCATCATATTCAGCCTGGTTATTGGTCGCACTACCCATGCATATTCCATCGATATGGATCAACTCGTGCGATGGGGAGTAGATGACCCATGTAGTTGAGGCGAGGTTTGGAGACCATCTGCTTGCTCCATCAGCAAATCTAATGTACCGACCCGAGATAGGATTCATCTAGAGAAATGAGGGGAAACAATACATAAGACTCATTTTTAAAAATGTGTAAAACAAAAAAAAAGTGGAAGACTATATTACAAGCTGAACTACCATCACTTAAAGAGGTGATGTTAGAGGGAAAGTGGTTTGTACTTTCAGGGGATCAGCGGTCATTCCTTTGTATGACACCATGAACCCTAGGAGACGGCCCATTGAGACATAGAAAACACACTTGAAATGGTTCAAGTGGGTTTTGTACTTGCAACATCATAGGAAGGCTTGCCACAAGTCATCTATGTGTTGTTCTTGCTTCTGTGACCCTGCAATGAGGTTGTCAAGATAGACCAACATGATGTGGATGAGTTCACGGAAACAGTGTGTCATGGCATACTGGAAGGTGGCTCTGGAATTCTTCAAACCAAAGGGAATTACTTGATAGGTGAATGTGCCCCACGGGGTTGTGAATGCAATCTTGTAATGATCTTCTTTCCGGATCTGGATTTGGTTATATCCGAAAAATCCATCCATGAAGGAAAAAGACCTCATGCCAGGCGCACACATCGATAATCTGATCGATGAAGAGTGATGGGAAGTTGTCTTTGGGGAACACCCCATTTAGATCATGGAATTCTATGCAAATGTGGATGGTGCCTTGTTTTTTATTCATGAGAAGAAGATTAGAAACCGAAGTGGTGTACACAATGGGGTAAATGAAGCTGGTTGTGCGCAGCTTCTCGATTTCAGCATTGACCATGGAAACTTTGGAACGATGGATGCGCTGTTGCTTTTGGCACATGGGGGACACATCGAGCCATGTGTCGATGTGGTGTTCCACGATGGATGGATCCAACCCAGGCATTTCATTGTAAGACTAGGAAAATATGTCGCCGAATTCTTGGAAGAGAGCTTTGTAGGCAACGACTTCTTCTGGGGAGTAGGATACCCCCAGTATGATTTCTTCAACAACCTCAGGGTTGGTTGAGATGTTTATTTTGATGGTTGGTGAAATGTTGGCCATGTTCCCTTGTTTGAAAGTGTCTAGTGGAAGAATGTGATTTTTGAACCAGTCGACTTTCCCACGAATGAAATATTTGGTTTCCACAGAAAACTGGTCAGATTGTGACACAAGTTCTTTGGGGAGGAAGAATGAGCGATGGTTCATGTTTTCCCATGGGTATTTTGGGGTCGTTAAGGATTCAAGTATCTCTTCATCGTTGCGGAAGCAACGAAGAGACAGGTTTGATGGACCATTGGTGATGGTGGAGACAAGAGGGTCTGTAGAACTGGACATCATGTAAATGGACATGGTGTTTGAAGAAGGAAGTGGGGGTTGAAATTCTTCGATTAGAGTGATCTCAGATTCAAGGGAATGTTGTCGAAGGTTGGCTAGAGCCATTAAAAAATCGGACAAGTCTTGCCAGTGGTGAGAATAGTGTCCATACAATCTGCACAGGGTGTAATCATGGTTTGTTATCAATGACTTGTTTCTCACTATTGGCCCACTTGGGAGTTCAACCACGGGGAGGTTTTCCATTGTATCCACGGCATCCAAATGCGCGCAGATTATGGGAATCTTAGGGCAGTTTTGGGTTGGATGGCCCTGTTATTTATCGTTGGTGCAAGGCAGGATCTGTCGAGGTTCAGTGGTAGTTTTCATGTTTTTCCCATGACACATTTTGGGTGGGGTGGTGTGGGTGCGGGTGTGGTGGTTGGTTTTTGCGGGCCGGGTGGAGGATGAGATTCCATCGCAATGGGTTGAATGGGGGTTAAGACTACTTGGGGAATTGGGGGTTGGGCCGGTGGATCGAGGTACCAGAAGGGAATCCCCAATGTGAAAATGGGTAAGTTTAAGGTAGCCATTACTAGATTACTGATGACACCAAGTGGGGGAAAGAGGAAGGGAATTGTGTGGACTGGGGAGGAGCCCAGATAACTCCCTGATGGTTGTATGTGGAGATGAGCTTATGGTTGTGGCTACGCATAATTCTGTGGCTATGGATGATTTTGTAGCTGCTATTGATGTTGTATCTATGGACAGTGTTGTGGTTGTGGTTGGTGCTATGGCTCCAGTTGCGGTGTTGGATGAGAGCATGCACAAATCTGCAGTCTCATTTGGTGTCAGTGGTGGTGACACTAAGGGGAAAGAAGCTATCATGGTGGTATCTGTAAATAACCTAGGGCCCACATTCAACAATGGGGAGGCTGGTATGTTGTCAACCATGGTGTTGACCACAGGGATAACATTAGCGGGTGTAGTTAGCCCTTGCAGATCAATGGTGTTGATTTTAGGGATAACATTGGTGGGTGTCATTAGCCCTTGTAGATCATGATAAGTCAGTTGGTCAACCGTCACGATTTTCCCTTCATGGAATAACATCATGATATGGAAAATAGTTGATGCTACAACTCTCATGGTGTACATATAAATTCTTCTACGGAGAAGGTTATAGTGCAATTGAGCATTAACAACCTCTATGTCAATCAATACTATTTTCCCAGCTAATGTGATGGGGACATGAGGGAGGATTCCTTAGGATTTAGTGCGGTGGACATCATAATCCCGCAAAGTAGTAGATGATGGTTGTAGAATTGGGTATCCAAGCTTCTACCAGACTAGGGTGGACATAACACACGTGGATTCCCACTCATCCACTATGCATTGGTGCATGGCTAGATTCCTGATAGAGACCGGGATTTGGAAGGCAATCATTGATGGCATCCACGGTTCTCCATTGTCTTTGTCGAATGCGATCAACTTGGATTCAAAGGCATCTACAACACCAAGGGCGGCTAATAAGTCTTTTCGCTGTGTTGGGAAAGTTTTGAGTACCTCAAGAGTGGACATGGCGGTAGGTGTTTAAGCCAAATCATCCACAATGTTGTATCTTACAATAGCTCTAGCTATGATGTTGTTGGTGACCCGTCATATGGGGGGCCATGGAGGGAAAGGGGGTAGCTAAAGTGGTGCATTGGATGTTTTAGACATATATGTTGCTGATGTGTCAGCGGGTTCGGTGTTGGTTTTGTATTGATTTCGTCTGTTCAGTAAATCGACCTCTTTAGTTGTCATGGCTAGCAGGTGGTTAATACCTGTTTTTTCTATCGAAGGTACCCCTGGGGTGTTGGGGTTCGACTGGGGATCAGGTGCAATTACTACTAGTCCTTGGACTTGTAATGGGTTTTGGAGGACAATGGGTGGGGGCCCTGGTGGTGCCAAGTTGGGTTGGGCTTAGGTTGCTGTATTGGTGGCATGTTGAACCTCATTGTGAATGGCTTCCTTGGAATGACCCATGAAGGGGCATTCATGTGTGTAGTGCCCATAGACCTCACACAACTTGCATGGCTAGTTTGTGCGCAACGGAGCATTGCATATAAGTGCATTTGGTTTCTTAGGATTTTGGACTGGCCACTTTTCCTTGGCATTGTTGGGAGGGTTTGGTTGTTGACCACCTCCCTACGGTTGATTGTTGCCTTGGTTCCGATCACGGTTATTTCTGACTTTCCCTTGTTGGTTATTGGGGGTTGGCTGGTTAGGACACTTTTTCTATGCAAACACCTGTTCTAAAGGTGCTGACGGAGTAGGGGCGGGGGCTTGAACAGCTTGCACTGGTGGTGCATAGTAGACTTGGGTGGGTGCAGGTGCCACAAATGTGGGAACTTGTCCCACGTATTGTTGTGTTAGCCAAGCTAATTCCTGGGCTTGCTATGGTAGCGTAGGTTGTGCATAAGAAGTTGTGGCTCTAGACTGGGACATCATTCTTGCATAGTCCAGAGTTTGGTTTTGGTTGGCAACACTAGGGGTGTTACTTGGTTGTGGTGGTATTGCAGGTGGTGTTGTACGGTGTTGTGGTTGGTGGGAGATAGAACCTATGATGCCATCTGTGCCATGGGATTCCCTCGTTGCATCCCAGTAGGAGGTTCCTTCATAGGAAGCATTTGGAATGACAGTGTAAAAGTATCCATACTATGCATAGATTAGATCAAACTGCTGGGCTTTCAAGATGGCATCCTATTTGGATTGGGGACATTTGGATCTGACGTCCTTCTCTATAGGTGGTAGCAATTTTTTTAGGAACCAATCTAGGAATATCCTATCATCAAGTTGAATATTGCACAAACTACGGTGTGGCCACCACTCATGGATGTGGTTGGTTATGTGGGTCATAGTATTCTGGTGGCAATATAACAAGATCTCCACCCCTTCGTCGTATCTAACAGGGATTTGGAAATATTGCAGGAACATGAAAGCTAAGGAGTTGAAATCCGGGTATTTGGATTGTGGTAGCTCAATATACCACTTAGCTGCAGCACCTGTGAGAGTGCATTGGAATAGTATGAGCTTGATTGAATCATCTACAATGCTATTTGATGAGCACCATAGGTGAAATGTCATGATGTGGTTTTGGGGGCACTCCCTTTCCTTTCCTTCAAATTTGGGAATGTCTAAGGGAATTTTGGTTGGCATGGGAGGCCAAAACGTTTGATGGCGGATAGGGTCATTTGTTAACTGAGCCAATTTAGGTAGGTTCAGGCATGCCATGAAAGGAAGGTTTGACCCAAGGTTGATGTGAGATGGGGTAGCAATGGTGGTGGGGTTTGCAGGGACATGATGCACCTACATAACTGGGGGTACTTATGGCACCGTTTTGGACAAACCACTGCCCCCAAGTGTGGTAAAAATAACTGTGTGAGTGGAAGGGCCACTTCCCCCATGTGTGACAGGAGGGGTAGTGTAAGTGGAAGGGCCACTGCCCCTAGGCATGCCAAGTGGGACAATGTGGGTGGAATGGACACTGCCCCCATGTGTTGTGGGTGGGACAACTTGACTGGTCAATATGGGTGGTGTTACTTGGTTTATGATGGTTTGCATGACCATTCTAGGACCACCATCAGGGGTGTTGGTGGTGGTGTGGGGTGTGGACATGGGTCCACTACAAATCACTAGGCCGAAAAATGGATCCAGGTTTGCACCAGCCATGGGGATAGATGGTGCAGTATGCAGTTCTAGCTCAGATTGGTATGATTCTAAGTCTGAATCAGAGGCTATGTGGCCTTCTGATGGTGTAGAGGGTCATCAAGAATGGTCTCAACGGTGTTGGTTCAAGAACCCGAACTGTGGTGGATCGCCTCTCAGGCCTGAGGAAGAGCGTCGGGGATCAATTGTGTCTAATTTGTATGTCAAGTGGTGAAATATGGCAATGATTTTTGGACCCAAATTTTAATGGATTCCTATTGGATTTAGGTGCTCACTCAGCCACCAAGACTTCCAGAAGACAGCACTTGGATTTTTCCTCTCGGGAATGCTAGTCAATCGGTGGGGGTAGTTGCCTGTTTGGATTGGCAATTCCTCTCAGTGGCCAACTACTTTGGGGTTCCCATGGTACTCCTCACAATGAGTTTCTAGGATGAGCCCAAGTACTTCCCATGGTAAAGGCAGTCAGGGACTTATGTCCTCAAAGTCTGCCAATGGTTGAATTAGTGTAAATTATAAGTTTAATGGCTAGCTCAACATCATGAACTAAGTTTGGTTGTTTTATGTGGTATGGTTTGTGTGTGTGTATTTTATCTTTCTGTTATACTTATTGGATGTTTGTATGGTTTATGAATATCCCACAGATATTTTATTGCAAAACGTATAACGTGAATAAATTGTTTTAACATAGCAGTAAATTGTAAACAGAAATTTGAATGCATTCCATACCTGAATCTAAATCTAAACCTGACTAGGTGATTGCTTTACACCTGTATTTCTCTTCAACCAGGAAAGGGTGCTGGGCTCTCAACACAATGGGAATAATCCCATTCGTATATCATTAGGTCACCCTATGGATGCAAGGCCGGTCAATAGGGAGGACGCGAATGCTATGAGGCACCCTGGGCCTACCACCCCCTCTACCTTGGAAGTCACTGGTTTTTAGTGGTTTGGAAAAATAACAGGGAAAGTTCCTATTACTATACGAGATTCACCTTTCATCTTATCCCACAATACCATGAAGGGTGTTGACTGGGTAGAGGAGGAAGGGCTAGGCAACATGTTAATTTCAAATTAAGAATTGAAACCTACAGTAAATTCTTTATTCAAGTTTCAAACAGATTCATTTACTAATTAACCATTTAATTTGACAGTGATTTACACATGCTATAATAAAATAAACAGATACTGAAAGGAAATAGATAGATATTTGATGGACAGAGGCAGTTGAGCTGCACTGACAGTCCCTAATCTTTAAAAATACAAATATGAGAGACAAATCGCTCTTTTCGGGGAAAATGTGGCGAGGGGGTCCCCAAATTCCCCCAAAAATAGGTGAGGGGGTCTCTTAGAAACTACAGATAGAAGCGATATGGATTCTAGGATGAAGTCGCACCTTTCGGGCCTAATGAACGACCTGGTTGCACCTTTCGGGCCTGAATGAGTAACTTGGTTGCACCTTTTAGCCTGATAAGAGAGTCCTACTCTGAAATATGAAAATCTCTTGAACTTGAGCCAGATCTGGCCGACAGTAACCTATACTATGGACAAATGGTCTCGGTTTGGCCTTGAGGAGGCTCGGCAATAACTAAAAATGCAGGAAAATATATATCTAATCTAGATTTGAAAGAAAACTAAACTAGGGAAAATAAAACTAAAATACAGAAATAAAACTCAGGGATCTTGTGGAATCGACCTGGTATGGTCACCAAATATGTAGTAGGGCTTTTACCCTTGCTATAGGTAGGAACTAATCCCTTCTGTCTATGGGATGGAAGGGTAGGGTTCTTGTGAGAATGGAAGAATATAAAGAAATAAATAGAAAATGAAATGGAATCCCTGTACACAAGGTTAGGGATAGACTCCACAACCCTGCATACAACTATTAGAAAACCAAAAGACCTATAAGTAATCAATGGAAACCCACAAAAAAATGTTAATCAATAAACCTACAAACAAATACTATTATAAAACTACAATCTACCAAAGCAAAAACTTGGAAAGACAAGTATACCTTTTGGTTGGAATGGGCCACCATGCCCTAGCTTGGGAGAGCACCTCTCTTAGGAATGGGGAGCTATGGCTCAATGGAGGAATGGAGGAGAGGGAGGGTGAATGGATTGAGAGGCAAATGGTCTCAAGGAACTCACATGGGTAGCATAATTATAGGGAGTGAAGGAGTGATTTGAGAGTGACCCCCACCCTCCTATTTATACTTTTTCTCAAGATTTTTAGGGTTTTAAGCCCCTGGTTGGGGCTTTAGCCCCTTTTTTGGGCCTTTATCCCCTTTCGCTCAATCTTTATCTCTTTTGGGGGTTTTAAAATCCTTTCAGGGGTTTTAGCCCCTTTTTGGAGGCTTTAGCCCCTATGAGAGCTATTTTGGCTCTTTTTAGGGGTTTTGAAGCCCTTTTTCATATTTTTAAGCCTTATTGAGGGTATGGGGGTCAAATGGGGTCAAATGAGGGTCATACGTAGATGTATTTAGGTGGTGTAGGTCAGGTAGAGCTCATTGTGGGATTTTCTAGGTTAACACTCCCAATCATTGATCTATAGTATTTTGGATCTACATCATTTGACTCATCTTCCTTGCTTAGTTTGCATCCTACTATCATAGGTGTACATACATGTTTGCAATCCCCTAATTGGAATTTCTTAAGCATATCTTTAACATAGTTAGACTGATAGATAAACACTCCCATTTTGGATTGTACTATTTACAATCCTAGAAAGAAATTTAGTTCACCAAGCAAAGACATTTCAAACTCTTGCTGCATCCTCCTAGAAAATTCTTCACTCAGTTTTTCATCATCACTCTTAAATATAATATCATCAACATATACTTCCACAATAATCAGGATATCATCAACAATTTTACAGTAAATATTATTGTCTGCTGATCCTCTTTTGAAACCTTATAATTGTAAATAAGAGTGTAGCCTTACATACCATGCTCTAGGTGATTGTTTTATCCCATAAAGTGCTTTCTTAAGTTTACATGCATAGTATCCTTTATCAGTTAACTAAAATCCTTCTGGTTTCTCAATATAAACTTCCTCTTTAATGAACTTTTTTTTTTCTAATACTTCCATTAATTTGGAATTACTTGCTTTATGTCCATAGTTATGACATTTGAAGCATTCTAGGTTTCCTTTTTGTAGAGGTGAAAAAGAGTTATAATTTTTGTTCTTAGCTTGATCAACTATTTGGTTATCTTTGAGGTTATAGTTCTTAACCCTCAAGTTTTTCCTTCCATATGATCTACAATTCATAACTTTGTGTCTGAATTTAGAGCATGCAAAGCAATAACCAAATAAATTGTGAGGATACCTATTTTGATAAAGCTTCTTTGGTGTTGTCTTAAATTGCTTCTTGATGGGTGGAAATAATCCTCTGGAGTTCGGATCATTTCTTGTCTTTTCTTCTTCTTCTTCCTTATTCAATGTATTGAGAAGAGAAGTTTCATAACATTTTGAGCTAACTTGGTTTTCTTCTTGAGAAAAAACTATTCCATTTTTGTTACTTGGATCCCTTTGTGTGGTTATAATCTTATCTACTACTTTAGATCTATTTTCATATCTTGTTTGGATAATTTTTGCATCAAGCTCTTTTCTTAAGCGAACTAATTCTATCTCCATTCTTTCATAGGTTAGTTGTTTCTCTTTAAGAGACTTCTCTAGCCTTTCTTCTATCCTATTTGCATCTAGGATTTGATTTTTCAGGTTGCTCATTATTTTCTCCATCTCTTTTTATTTATGTTCATGTTTTTCCTTTTGTTCGACTACAAAAATTTTCAGCTGTCTATATTTGTTTTTGACTTTTCTTAATTCATCTAAGGCGCTAAGAAGTTCTTATTCCATATTAACCTATGCTTCATCTTCTTACTTTTCCTTATGCTCAATCTTTTCTATCTCATTAGACTCTTCAATACCTAGAAAAAGGAATTCATCATCACTATCACTAAACTCAGATGAATTGTTGTTCTCTCTTCCTAATAAAATTATCATTTTAGGTCTTACGCAATCTTCCTATTTTGCAAACCTAACTCTTGGTCATGTTAATAGTTGAAAAATAACCTATTTCATTCAATAATTAAATGGTCTATTTCGTAATAAATAGTTTAAAATTTTGTAGGTTGGTAATGGTGGAAGTGGATCTTTAAAGTTGGCTAAAAAATCCAACCAATAGTTCAATCAAAGATATTCCTCTGATCATATATTGGGGTATTTGGATTGATAGAGACAATTCAATCTTTTAGGATAAACATATTTTCCCATAAGTGATCCCCATGAATAACATTGGAACCCTATCCTTCTATCCATATTGACATTTTCTAATATATATTTGTTTCATTAGATCTATTTCTTTTTAAAATATATTCTCTTAGTTGAAAAACTAACTGGATTTTTTTTTTAAGGATGAGATTAGGACAAAATTATCCTATTAAAAACAAATCATATATCCTATATCACTTCATACCTAATTTTTTTCTCAATTAATAAACACCTCCTTTATGTGAATGATCTTATCTAATATAACATGTTACATGTCATTGTTTGTAATCTTGAACAAAACGGCAGATGAAAAACCAGAAACGGATTCCAAATTGTGCATTTTCAGAGAATCACCAAACATCAATTTAAAAAAAAGTTAAATATTTAAAATTGTATAACCTTGTAACTTAAACAAAAATATATCATATATATCGATAAAGGACAACACTGCTTCTGACCATAGACCACCTCTACATCCTCCCAACCCCATCGATGTTGCTAGTATTGACCCCATCGCAACACTCAGTTGTATGCATCCAAATCACAACAATAGGCTCCCCACTCCCAATGTTGAAACACTGCACATTATAGCTCCCCTTCTAGTTCTTCTATTTCTTTTAGATAGATTACTATTTCAAGTTTTCCTCACTCGGCTTCAGATATTAAGAGATACACTTCAAGTTTTTCTAGTATACCATGACATACTTTATATTTTTGGATCATATATCAGATATCCACTCTCCTTGTATATTTATTTCCCTATTTAGACTATGTGTCACGACATAGGAGCTGACATATAACCCACAAGCCATAAATGAAAATATTATTGATGATGACTTCACACGATGTACAACATGAGCCAATGCCTTACAACCAATTGGAAATAATCATATGTAGGAACAAATAACTAAAGTGATCCACTCAAATGGTACACATGTTTAGCTCTTAGTTTATTTCACACAAAATAAGGGCTGCAAGATTATGTTGCTACACAAGGTGTTTTCAGATTCCCCCATCACAATTCCATATGGACTCCACCACTCCTCCTAAGCCATGTGGTTATACCTTGACAACTATTAGTGGTGTGTTAAACATCAAAATGACCAAGATATCCTTAAGGCTCTTGTGGAGGAATTAGGAGCCATGTATGACCCATAAGTCCCATAGACAAAATATATGTTTTAAGACCCCAACTTTTGGCCCTATATAACAAGGAATGGATATAATACAATTGTCAATGTTGTAAGGATATGGAGATCTAGTAGAAACTTAAGGATCATTGATTCATTGAAATAATGGACTCATTTAATTGACTCTTCATCCAAGAGGTAGTGATACTACACCTAGATATATGAGTGAAAGTCATGAACCCAAGTGTATGAATATCCAACTGGAATGAGCTGTCAAAGTTGAGCATTTGTGCATTATCTTTTCTTTTGCTTCATGTATTTCAATTCTATGATTTACCTTATAATGTTTAGTACTTCAATCATGTTTGATGGGGAACCTATGATTACCAATGCTTGTAAGAAATGGTTGTGTAATAACTTCCTTTAGAATCTCATTAAATCAATACCTTCACCCACTTTGACATTCAATCATAAAAGATTTGAGACCTTTTGATTCCTTTTACATTGTCAATAAATTTACAATGGAGATCATGAGCCCAATGGTGTAAAGGCCAAGCAAACGATAGCCAAAGTTGGACCTTTACCTTACTATCATAGATTGTATTTAGTTAGTTGTATATCATTCATAATATACCTATAGTATACATCTAGTCAAGAAAGAAGTTGTGGTTTCAAATATAGTTCATTGAAGCTCTAAAACGTCATGCTTTACAAAATGCAAGTAAAATATGTTTTATGCAAGATATGAGGAAACTATTTATCTGGGTCGATGGAATTCCATGTTGAAAAAATATCACCCAAAATATATAACAATTATAATTAAATCCAATAACCCCTAGTATAAAAGACAACTTTAAATGCTAATACCTAACCAATGATACCATTACAACCCATGAAAAATAAACTTTGATAGCTCCCCTAACACATATAACCCCAAACCATTTCAAATGTTAAATAAAAAACCTATGCTTGTTATAAGCTCGATTATTCATATAATCTAGACCCCTGTAACTTCTCAACCCTAAGCATGACCCTTCATGCCCATCATCCCTAAAAAATAATAATCCTTGATACCACTAGTTGCCTCTATAATCCATAACCATAAAACTTAACCCGAAAGTAATATAACCCCCAATACTTGTGAGACATCATTGTGTCCCTTGGACACCACAAAGGTATTGCAAAGGGAATCTTTGTCATAATATCAGGATATGGTGACCATTTTTGAGTTTGGCACATTGAGGATGGTTATCATGATTTTAGACATGATCCAAGGTCAATATAATATATAATAATGTGATGATTGAATTTAGTATCCTAACACTTAATAACTTGATGATAGATAGAATTTAGTAGCCTAATATCGAATAAAGTGATGAGAGAATTTAGGAACCTAATACTAAATAAAGTGAATAAATTTTTGATGAAGTAATGTTTAATCTTAATAACTACATAAGGAAGAATATAACTAAATAAAGTGATAAAAGAATTTAGTAACCTAACATCTGTGATCTGGGTCTGTTCCAATCATCTATTTTGTAAATATTTACAAGAAAATTGAACATATTCAACCCACATCTATTAATGAGATGTATAATACCTCTCACATCAATTTTAATCCCATGAAAATCCTTCTATATTTAAAGAGTATGGTGAAAACCATTGAGATTATTTTGATAAATCTAAGGTGTACCAATGGTGTCTTTGATAAACCATTTCTTTAATGAATAAATGTTCTTCATCACGTTACCCCTTCTATGATATTTCTGCATGAACGAAAGATTGCATAATGAAAACAAAGCATACATAAAAAATTTGAGATCTTCCTAAAATTGTTCAATTATGGGGGGATTGGTTGCTTTTAAACCTCAACTTTATTATCAAATTCAACTCATTTTATGCATATTTATGGAAGTATTAATTATCATGATTTATTATCATCTCCTTCATAAAGTTATATTTGTTCTTCATAGCGACCAATTTCATTATTTTAGGAAATACCTTTTTCACATAACTTGGCATCACCTTTCAAGGACACACACCCACACACATATTTCTCAAAAATATGAATTTATTTAAGCTTAATGACTTGAAACATAAATTGTATTGTACATGCCAGATGGAGGTGCATAAACCCTTAGCATGTGTTGGGTGTGTTAGGTGCAGTGTGGTCCATCTTCATGGGTTGGTTGTGTTAGGTTAGTGCCTTAGTGATATTATTTGGGATTTATCATACGTATTGACTTCATTATCATATTTAAATTAGTTAATATCAACCAACTCACATTTGTGATGAGGACTAATGCTTAGATTACAAGGAGAGTCAAGAAGAGAGAGATTATGATGGAACATCAACACCATTTTTTGATTTAAGAGGTGGAGGGTTTTTTATTTCCTAATTGGTCATTATTTGTGAAAGTGTTATACCTAAATCCTATCACCATCATGTGATGAGATCCTTAACTCCTATGTTTTCCCTAAATCCCAAAACTTGAAGAGGAAACTTGCTCTGGATATCAATTCTACTTGAAAAAACCTAGCACCACACTTTCCCTTTTGCTGATGAGTGGTACCTTCTTTAGTGCCGCTTGTGTTCTATTATAGAAAATCGGTGCCACCATGCTTATTCCTTTTTATTAAAGCGGTTCTCACCTAAACCGCTCTGTCACAAGGGAAAAAAAGCGGCACCCTGGGTAAAATGGGAAAAATAGAAGTTTCTTGAGGCTTCTAGATCATGAGCCTCGTGTCATCCCTTATCCCTATCAATATGGATTAGTTTGATCTTGAGATCCCCCGTTGTAGGATATTGGAGCCACCTCACCTACAATTCTCTCAACTATCCCTATCCATTGAGCCTTATAAATACAAGCTCATATCCATAGTTGCAGGGGAACTGAATGGTATTGTTATGCTATTGAATCGACTACCTAGTCCAATCCATTGGAGAGCACAAAAGAGAAAGTTGGAGCTTTTGGGGATGAAGTGTTTGTCTTATGGAGTATTCTATCAACACTAAGGAAATGGTTGTAACATTCTTCATTCATTCTTAATGCAAAGCTGATTTCTATCCCACATATATATTGTTTTGATTTCACATGTATATGTTACTGGATTCCTTAGTCACTAGTATGGATGTGTAGATGATTTTATGGTATCTTTGATGTTCTTGTTTGTTTGACATGTTTGTAGATACATAGGTTCATGATCAAAGTAGTATTCCAGGTGTTTACAACATTCAGGGAAGGTATTCATGCTTTGTCGTTCACTCATTTGTTTTGGATTTGAACCATTCAGACCAGAGGAACAACTTTTGTCCACATAAGGTGAAATATTCTTGATTACAAATATGGTGACTCCACTATGGAACAAAGCATATTTTAGTTGATCTGATCTTCCTCAGTCCTTGAACCATTGTCCGAATCCAGGATCCATCTCCAACTCTCTTCATTCAGATCTACCATCTGACTTAGTGAATTTTGGTTTGAAACTTTCAGATCTATTCAGATCTGAACTATTTTCACTTTATATGCTCTTTTTTTACTATCAGTTCATCAATATTTACCTTTATTTGATCAATTTTTAACTTGATTTCTCGTTCTCCTTGTGTGTTTTATCTATTAAGGGAACCGCACATGTGCTTTTGGAAACAAGCGGTGCCATCCCCTGAACTCTGTTAGCCATAAACGGTGCCACTTCCTGAGTCCCATTATCTAGAAGTGGTGCTCGTCCAGAACCGCTCTGTCTAGACCCCTCCAGCACAGTGCCAGGTAGGCCTTATTCCAGAACTATTTTTTTGTGATTTGTTGCCAAAAGTTGGATTTTTCTTACTTTTAGCCCTGCATTGTCATGCTTGTGTGTTATAATTTGAATGCTCATGGTTGAAAATTCTATGGTAAAAAGTTGGTTTGATTGAAGAATTCAAAATCTAGATTAGTCTTGTTGATTATTCATTTGTTTTCATGCTTGTTGGTTGTGATTTCGAAAGGAATTGTTGAAAGCTTCAGTTTCAGTTAGAGCTCTTTTCATTTCAATTATATAGACTAAAAGAAAAACCACTTACTTAGCATCTTAGTTTCATTTTTCCATAGAGGACTTCTTTTTGCTTTTAAAAATAATTTTTTTCAATTTTGAGACTAGGTCATTATTATTATTGAGCATAGGGCACTAGATCTCTAATTAGCCTCACAAGATTTCAGCTTCTCTTTGTTCTTTTGTCTCTCTTGCATTAGTACTATCTCATCAAAAGAAAAAATAGTGTAGTTTTAAGTTAGATCTATCTATGTTTAAAAAAAAAAAAAAAACCAGACTGCATATGCATGTAGAGTGCTTGTTGTTTCTCTTTTAGGAAAAGAGACTCTTACCCATCTGATTGCTTTCAAAAAGGAAAATGAGTTTGGAATGTGTTTCTTGTCTTTGTATTTGATTTGTTCAAAGTAGTGGTTTGGGAATTTTTGGTTTTCAAAACAAAAAGAAAATACTCTCTTTCCCTGCCATAATTAGGCATACCTCGAACGATAAAGTGAAATATTTGCATCTACATATCTGCATGGTTTTAATTTTTCTATCAAAATTCCATGCATTCACATAACCATCCACTTTAAAATTAATGGTAGTTATAGGATAAAATTTACATAGCAATTTGAGTGATAGGCTAGAGACGTGTTCGGGCGTCGTTAAGCGTAGGAGCTGTTGTTACTCATCTGCATTACATCCAGGGACTCACGCGGTTCTTCCACATACCGTCGATATATCGAACGACCTTTCACGTACTAGAAAGGTAATTCATGTACTCAATTGTATATAGGAAGGCTCCTTGTGAACGATTATGCATTAGAAAACACTACTGCCGATTTGAGCTCCCATGTACCTTGCGTATATCGGGAGACCCCACTAGGATACCTTATCCATCTAAGAAAATCCCTTTGGCCATCTTGCTTGGAGACATACACTGAAAAAAACATTCGGGGAGATTACTATGCACATAACCTTGAGGTATATCGCGAGTGGCACCTTCTTGAAAATCCTGGTGAGAGACCTGACTATCTGAACTCCTCCTGTCATTTAACTTTGCTTGTTTTTCCTATAGCTTGAGTAGGGAAATGTTTGGTGTGTTTTCTATATTTGAGACCCTAGGTTAGATAGGAACTGTACAAAATGGATGAATTAAGATAGTCCAGAATAGTACGGGGCTTGCCACCTAATTTTATTCCTGTTTCAGGAGAAAATCCTATGGAAGCTATCGACTAAGGAATTGCTACCAACTCCCAAGTGGGAGAAAATGTGGTTGTAGAAAGCGGAGATCCATGTCCTTCACACACGCCTCCCTTGGTACAACAACCTTCTAGGGGTAATACTTAGTTACATTCTCCCATAAAAGGTCATGCTGATGATACTACCCATCCAGATTATGGTCCCAATGCTCCATTTTGGGATACCTCTATAGGACAGGACATTGCTTCATTTGGTACCCATTTAACCTCTTCTAAAGAAATTTTACCAAATGAAGAAGAATGTAGAAAATACCAGGCAGTTATTCTCTGTGCACACGAAATTGAGAAGAAAATAGATAACATATTGGGTACACCACCACCTCATTCAACAGTTTTTCCTATGGGATATCGTTCACTTGTTGAATCTATGAGACCCATTGAACCTATTATAGATCACACTGTGACTCCACATAATCCAAGTCAAACTACCAACCCCACCACCTCCCATATTATTTCTATTCCAAATCCTCCCGGGTCTTCCGGATCTGGGGCACAACATTCAATTCTTGTTTCATCAATACCTTCTAGTGTTGTGGGGAAACCACCAGCATGACCTACGTTACCTTTCACTGGAATTGTACCTGGTCATGGACAAAAATATAGTATAGATCAATCTACAGTTTATGTCTCACCTACCCACATGAATGTGGTTAAGCCCCCATCCAGCTCAGGTCAGCCCTTGGGGGCACAACCTGTAACCCATCAAACCTCTTGGGGGTATGGTTATAGAGTAAATCAAGTACCTGTAGGAAATTTTATTTACCAACCCAACCCTACAGGAATGCCTTATGTGGGAATTCCATATCCTAGTAATACTTTCACTCCATGGGGGCAACCTAACTAGTCCTACATGCCAGCTATGGGAGGGATACCTATACATACCGTGGGGGGTGTCGAAGAACCACCTTATGGATGTCCTCCCCCTGGAGGGCCTGTTAACCTAAAAAATACCTCACTCAGCTTTACATGTCCTACACCACCCAAGGACACCCATGCAGGACCCTCATTTCACCCCATTGGAGCCCCACACCCTCAAAAAGGCTTAAGAATGAGCAAAAGGGATTAAAAACTCCAAAAAGAGCCTAAATAGTTCTCCTAGGGACTAAAACCTCCAAAAAGGGGCTAAAACCCCTCAAAGGAGCTAAAAACCCCAAAAGGAGCTAAACATAGGGCGAAAGGGGCTAAAATCCCAAAAAAGGGGCTAAAGCCCCAACTAGGAGCTTAAAACCCTAAAACGCCCCAAAAAATCTATAAATAGAGGGGTGGGGGTCACTCTCAAAACAATTCTACCTGCTATACTGTTATGCTTCTCGAGTGGATGCCTTGAGACCCTTTCTCTCTGAATCCACCCACACTCCCTCTCCTCCATCCATCCATTGAACCATAGCTCCCCCTTCCAAGAGAGGTGCTTCTCCAAGCTAGGGCATGGTAGCCCATTCGATCAAGAGAAGGTATAGCTTATTGTTTATGTTGTTTATTTTTTTTCTCTAATCCATTTTTTTTTGCAGGTATTTTGGTTCTAACATTTGTTTGCAACTAGCTGGAGATAAACCCTAACAATGTTTGTAGAGGGGTTTCCAGCCATTTCTTTTATTTTCTATTATGTTTCATTTTTTGTCTGTTTTTCCTGCATTTACCACTAGGAACCTACCCTTCCATCCTATAGATGGAAGGTAGCCATTCCTCCCCTGTAGCAAGGGAGAAATCCCTGCTACAAAACTGGCGACCATACTAGGTCAATCCCACAGGATCCCTGGGTTTTATTTCTGCAAGTTTAGATTTTTTCCCTAGGTTAGTTTTTCTCTTAAATCTAGCTTAGATTCTTGTTTATTTCCATTTTTCAGTTACTGGAGAGCCTTCACAAGGAAAATCCAAGTCCATTTGGCCATAGTATAGGTTGCTTTCGGCCGGATCAGACTCGGGGTCAAAAAATTTCACCTTCTAGAGCAGGCCACACTTATCAGGCCCAGAAAGGGGACCAGGTCACTCATTTGGGCCTCACAAGTGCGACCAGGTCACCCTTTTACCCCCAAAAGGTGTGACCCCCTTCCAAAATATAGCCCACTTCTGTCTGCAAAATCTAAGTGACCCCCTCGCCTATTTCTGGAAAAATTTGGCGACCCCCTCACCACATTTGACCCGAAACATGTGATCTGTCACCCAGAATTGGGCTTTTAATAATTAAGGACTGTCAGTGTAGCTCAGGTGCCTCTATCCATCCAAATTATTTTATTTATGTTTCTGTTTATGTTAGTGTCAATTTCATTTACAAAACAAAGTGTAAATTAAATATTGAAAGGGTTAATGAATATAGTTTGACAAAAACTCACTTAAAATCAACGATCTTGCTTAACCCTTCCTCCTCTACCCATTCATCACCCTTTGGGGTATTTTGGGATTAGACGAAGGGAATAGATCGTATAGTAATAGGGACTTCACCCAATATTGTTCGAAACAACTAAAAACAGGTGACTTGGAAGGTGGAGCGGGTAGAGAAGGAGGGCTTCTCATAGCGCTCAACGTCCTCCCTGTTGACCAATATTGCATCTGGAAGGTGACCTATGAATCTACAGATGGGCTTAGTCCCATTGTGTTGAGATCCCAGCACCTTTTCTTGGTTGAAGAAGAATATAGGTGTAAGGTAGTCACATAGTCAAGCCATCACAATTGAGGATACAAAAATGGTATATGTCTAAAACATTTCTGATTTACTGCTTTCATCCACAATGATATGAACTCTGTGGAATATTCATAAGCCATTTGCAGCCACCAGATAACAAAAAAACAAAAATACATAGACACCATACCATCTAAATCAACCCAACTCAGTTCATGACGCTGAGAGAGCCAGCAAAATTTACAAATTTACACTAAGTTAAAAATTTGCAGTCTTTGAGGACATAAGTCCTTGACTTCCTTAACTGTGTGAAGTACTTGGGATCAGCCCAGAAACTCATTTTGAGGAGTAGCACAGGAACCCCAAAGTAGCTGGCCTCTGAGAGGAATTGCCAAGCGAAATGTGTAACGACCCCCACCAATTGAGTATCATGCCCATGAGGAAAAAGCCAAGTGCTGTCTTCTAGTAGTATTGGTGGTCGAGTGACCACCTACATCCAATAGGAAGCCATTGAAACCAGGGTCCAATAATCATTACCACCAGTTTGACATTAAAAATTAACACAATTGATCCCTCATGCTCTTTGTCACGCTTAAGAGGCGAACCACCACATTTTGTGTCATTAAACAGACATTGTGGAGACCATTCTCGACGACCTCCCACACCATCAAAAGGCCACATAGTGTCTAATTTAGATTCAGACCCATATCAGTTTGAACAATATCTGCACACTGCACCATTAAGCCCCATGGATGGTGCAAAGATGGATCCATTTTTCGTCATAGCAATGGCTAGTGGACCCATGTCCACAGCAAAAACTATCACCAACAACCATGCAGGTGGCCCCAAAATGGTTATGCAAGCCATGATAAGTCAGCTGCCACCACCCATATTGACCAGTCAAGCTATCCCACCAGCAACACATGGGGACAGTGGCCCTTCCACATACAAGTACTCCTCAATCACCACTGGAAGCTGACGCCACTTTTCTTATAGCTCCTCAGTGAAGAAGCGGCCCAATCTACTGCCACCCTCTTGTACCATCATCTGGAACCACCTGTACATCCGCGGCTCCCATGTAATACTATCCTGCACAGCCCAGTGTGGATGCAGTGTGCTACTACCAATTGCACTGAGACACAATGCCCCATTCCATACAAACCAACCATGCACACTATGTGAATTCTACGGGCACTACACATTCGAGTGTCCTTTCATGGGTCACGCTAAGCATACCATTCGGAACAAGGTTCAACATGCCACCAACACAATGGACCAAGCCCAACCCAACCCAGCACCACAACGACCTCCTCCTGTGGTGTTTCAAAACCCATTACCTATCCAAGGATTGGTGACAACCTCACCCCCTCCCCAACCCAATTCCAATGCTCTGGGGGCACCTCCCATGGTAGAAATAGGTGTCCACCACCTGCTAGCTATGACAACTAAAGAGGTCAATCTACAAACTAGATGAAATCAGTACGGAACCAACATCAAACCCACTGACACATCAGTGACATCTACGTCTAAAACAATCAATGCACCTCTTCAGTTACCCCCTTTCCCGTGCCCCCCCATACACCGGGTTTCCAATAATGCCATGGCTAGAGCTGTTGTTAACTACATCATCGTGGATGATTTAGCTGAAACACCTACCGCCATGTCCGCTCTTGAGGTACTCAAAACATTCCCAATGCAGCGAAAATCCTTACTAGGTGCCCTTAGAGTCGTAGACCCCTCTGACTCCAAGTTGATCACATTTGAAATAGAGAATGGAAAAACGCAAATGACATCAACCATTTCCTTTCAAATCCTGGTGTTTATCCAGAATTTGGTTGTGCACCAGTGCATAGTTGATGAGGGGGCATCCACGTGCATTATGTCTACCCTAGTCTGGTAGAAACTTAGATCCCCAATTCTGCAACCATCCTCCACAACTCTGTGGGCTTATGATGGCCATCCCACTAAAGCCCAAGGAATCCTCCCCCACGTCCTATCACATTAGTCAAGAAGATAGTTCTGATTGACATAGAGGTTGTCAACGCTCAATTGGACTATAACCATCTCCTTGGAAGAAGTTATATGTACGCCATGAGAGCCGCAGCATCAACTGTCTTCCCTCTCATGATGTTCCCCCATGAAGGGAAAATCATGATGGTTGACCAACTGACTTATCACGATCTGCAAGGGCTAACAGCACTCGCCAACATTATCCCTTCAATCAACACCATTGATCTGCAAGGGATGACTACACACACGAATGTTATCCCTGCGGTAAACACCATGGTTGACAACATACCATCCTCCCCATTGTTGAATGTAGGCCCTATGTTTTTTTTTGATACCACCATGACGGCTCTTTTCACCTTAGTGTCACCACCATCGATGGAAAACAAGACTACGGACTTGTGTATGCTCTCATCCAGCACTGTTGCACACAAACAACAACCGCGGCTGCATCCCCAACCACAACCACAACATCAACAGCAACCGCAACATCATCCGCATCCATATCATTATGCATAGCCACAACCACAACCTCATCCCCACATACAACCATCAAGGAGTTATTTGGGCTCCTCTCCATTCCATACAATTCCCTTCCTCTTTCCCCCACTTGGTGTCATGAGAAAGCTAGTAATGGCCACCCTAAACCTACCCAACTTTACATTGGGAATTCCCATGTGGTATCTTGATCCACCATCTAAACCACCAATGCTCTAGGTAGTCTTAACCCCTATGTAACCCATTGTGGTCGAGTCTCATCCTCCACCCAGTCCGCAAAAACCAACCATTGCACCTGCACCCACCCTGCCTCACCCAAAAAGGGCCAGGGGGAATAATGCAAAAGCTACCGTAGAGCCTCGACAGATCCCTCCTTGCGCCATCTATGAAGAATAGGGCCATCCGACTCAGAATTAACCTGAGATTCCAATGATCCGCATGCATTTGGATGCCATGGATATAACCAAAAACCTCCCCATGGTTGAACTTCCAAGCGTGAAAGTAGTAAGAAACAAGTCACTGAGAACAAACCATGCTTGCACCCTCTGTAGTCTGTATGGACATTATTCTCACCACTGTCAAGAATTGCATGAGTTCCAAATAGCTTTAGCCGACCTCCGTTAGCATTCCCTTGAATCTGAGATCACCCTAATTGAAGAATTTCACCCCCCACCTCCTTCTTTGGACACCATATCCACTTACATGATGTCCAGTTCTATCGACCCGCTCGACTCCACCTCCAATGACAATCCATCAGACCTATCTCTTCATTGTTTCCACAATGATGAGGAGATAGTTGAATCCTTAACCACCTCAGAATACCGATGGGATTACATGCACCATCGCTCGTTCTTCCTCCTCGAAGAACTCGTGTCGCAGACTGACCAGTTTTCCATGGAAACCAAAGATTTCATTCATGGGAAAGTCGACTAGTTCAAAAACCCCATTCTAGCACCAAACACCTTTGAAGAAGGGAACATGGCCAACATATCTCCAACCATCAAAATTGACATCTCAATGAATCCCAAGGTTGTTGAAGAAATCATGATGGGGGCATCCTGCTCCCCAAAAGAAGTCACTGCCTACAAAGTTCTCTTCCAAGAATTCCATGACATCTTTTCCTAGTCTTACACTGAAATGCCCGGCTTGGATCCATCCATTGTGGAACACCGCATTGACAAATTGCCCGATGTAGCCCCCATACGTCAAAAGAAATGGCCTATCCATCCTTCCAAAGTGTCCGCGGTCAAAACTTAGATAGAGAAGCTATGCACAGCAGGCTTCATTTGGTCCATTTCCTACACCACTTGGGTTTCTAATCCTATTCCCATGAATTAAAAATAGGGTACCATCCACATTTGCACAGACTTCCATGATCTCAATGGGGCATGTACCAAAGACAACTTCCCAACACCCTTCATCAATTAGATTATCGATGCATGCGCCAGACATGAGGGATTTTCCTTCATGGACCTATTTTCTAGATATAATCAAATTCAGCTCTAGAAAGAATATCATTACAAGACTGCATTCACAACCTCGTGGGGCACATTCGCATATCAAGTCATGCCCTTTGGCTTGAAAAATGTTGGAACCACCTTCCAGCACGCCATGACACACTGTTTCTGTGACCTCATTCACATCATGTTGGTTTGTCTTGACAACCTCATTGCGCGGTCACAAAATCAAGCACAACACATAAATGACTTACAACAAGTCTTCCTATGATGTTGCATGTACGAAATCTGCTTGAACCCTCTCAAGTGTTTTTTCTATGTCCCAACAGGCCATCTCCTAGGGTTCATCGTGTCACACAAAGGAATGACCGCTGATCCCTTGAAAGTCCAAACGACTTTCCCTCTAACGTCACCCCTCTGAGTGTCGATAGTATAGCTTGTAATATAGTATTTTCTTTTTTTTGTTTTACACATTTTTCAAAAGTGAGACTTCTGTATTGTTTCCCCTCATTGCTCCAGATGGACCCTACCTTAGGCCGGTACATGGGATTTACTAATGGAGTGAGCAGATGGTCTCGGAACCTCGCCTCAACTGCATGGGTCATCTACTCCCTATTGCACAAGTTGATCCATATCGACAGAATATGCATAGGTAGTGCGGTCAACAACCAAGCTAAGTATGATGGTGTCAATGGCCTCTTGAATGCCACTCTCCAGATAGTCGTTCACCATCTCGATGAATTCTTAGACTTCTATCTGCTTGTTTCTTAGTTAAACAACTACTACCAGGTACGTGACCCTTGCCTCTTTAGAAAATTCCTGCACACTAAACAAATGGTTAGAACATTTGAATCCATCACATTCACACATATTCCCAGAAACCTCATTAGTGTAGCAGATCAAATGGCTAATGACATTCTAAATTGGCACATTCATAATCGCATATACGAAACATACAACCATAACATCATGCATAATCATATATAAAATACACACACAAGTGTAACAATACATCATCTAGGCATTACATTTCACATCATTATAAAAAGACTCACATAAAAAACCATAATAGCGCATCCACATGCGTAAAAAATGTATATATATGAATAGATAAGTCGCATGTCCAAAATATGTCCACTACAAAATGAGAAGCCACATATGCTTTTTCAGTTGAATATACATAGCAACACAAAAACTCCTAAGTGCACCAACACACTAGGGCTAGCCCCATTAGGCTAGTAATCTGACTCAGACTCATCATCTAGCTTAGTATCATCATATTCCTCAGAAGAATCATCCTCTATAGGAATATCACCTCTCACCACCCGACGAATGTAATCACAAGCCACGGCCATCCTCCTCATAACATAGGTCCACTCTATAGGAAAAACATGAATGGAAGCAATGACATCATTACTCAAATGGTTCCAAATAACATCAGAGACCCCAGCAGCAAGCCACTCCAGACGTAGCAAACGTCCATCCACCTCCTGTCGTCGCCTGCAAGGGTTCCCCGTAGGATCTACCATAGGCACCATAGCAACCACCTGCCTCTGATACCCAGGAAACGGGCGGGGATCAATATTTACATACACAAACAAGGACACCATCAGTCCACACATATCAACATACAACTATCAACCAGCTCAACTGCACTATGTATAAAGATGAACATAAATGCATCACACATACATACCAGCTGGTCCCCATTCCTGGACTGCAGGTCGAGGCATCTCGTGGTCCCCATGATAGTTCATACCCACATACGGGTACTCCCCAATCACCACTAGAAGCTGACACCACTCCTCTAATAGCTCCTCAGTGAAGAAGCAGCCCAATCTACTGCCACCCTCTTGTACCATCATCTGGAACCACCTGTACATCCACGGCTCCCTCCAATGTCTCCCCCATAGCATGCTCTACGAACTGAAGCTTCCCTCCATATATCTTGTGGATCCTTGTGGAACCCAAGATATGCAGTAGTAATGTCACCACCACCCATGTCAATAGGTCCTCAATGTCACACATCAAGATGTGGGAGCCACGCACATACACAGTAGCGTAACAGTGCCTATCACATAGCTCCTCCAATGTCTCCCCCTAAGACAGCACCGGTGCCAAGTCACCAACTCCCAACATAGGAAGTTGAGTCAGGAAGTACACATCTGCCAGCATGATCTCAATATGCTATCCTTCGAAGAGGAAATCCTTCTCCCCAATATCCCAAAATATCACCAGCATTTGCATCAACAAACACAAGCTCTTCATAAGGGGTATCCTCATGAACTTCAGTAAACTACAACGAGACAGTGTATCACGCACATTTCCATCCCACAATGACACCTCCCAGAGGTATTTATAGTCTCTCTCTTGTAACTTAATCTCAGCCATCCTGCATAAGAAAAACACAGATGTTGGCCACTGATCTCATAAAAAAATAGCATTCTACATTTGGTCACCCGGAGGTGCTCCATGAGCCTGCTGGGGTTTCATGGAGCCAAGTCGCACCTTTTGAGGAAAAATGAGGGACCAAGTCACTAAACAATTGCCCACATATGTGACTAGGTCATTCTCTTTCCCTTGAAAGGTGTGACTTGGCTCCATGAAACCCCAGCAGGCTCATGGAGCACCTCCGGGTGACCAAATGCAGAATGTAAACCACCAAAAAGAAGATATTTGGAAAGATCTCTTACCTTCAAGTCATGGAACTTGAAACCATTGGTCAAAACATGAGAAATTAGCAAATGAAAATTTAGGTCCCACCTCTCCAACTCTGTAGTGAATAGTGACAATGACACTTCACAAAGTGGTCCCCACCCTTATATAGGCCCTATTTGACCTCATTTCTTCCGTTCAACATAACAGGACCATACGTAGTCTGTTTCAGATGTCGTTCATGCCACTAGTTTCAGAACTCCATCCTCTATCTCCTTATGAGACCATCATCTCATGTTTAACAAACAAATTTTGGGACCACTTCCTGGAAGTCACCTCTATTTATGAGCCACAGCATGCCAATGTAAGTGTCTATAGACCTATACTTGCATCACTCTTATCTATTGCTACTCATGCAGGTTCTCAGGCCACTACCTATTAAGGAACATCATTTTTATTTTAGCATATAGTTGTCTACTCTGTCCACCGCACCTTATGCAGATCTCTAAACCATCGTCCGGAAGTTGGATCATTGCCTTTGCATGTATTTGGAATATAACTACCTCTAGACTTGCACTCACATCACATGTAGTCAATTCCGTCCACCAAAATTCACACATAGCTCTCTTGACCTCTCTCCGAGAGCCACCTTGGTTTGCATGCCTGTGCAGCATCGACTTGGGTGCCTATGCCACAATCTATCCCATGCATGTATTGGTATGTTTAAGAGCCACCAGCTCCATCCATACTGCGCAGATGACCTATGGACCACTGTCCACCGTCCTGACATGGGGCACTTCCTATGCCACCAAAATTGGTTGACCATACTAGAGTTTATTTTAAGCTCTTTTCTGACTCCTAAAAGAATGAAAACATTACCAAGTGCAACTGCTTCCTTTCCCGCTTGTTAAAGTATAGGAAAGTGCATCTACATCATCTCATTTATCTCCCTTTGCGGACTATGTATACCATCAAATGAAAAGGACCACCTTGGCATATTCAAGCCAAGACCATTCCCCTCTGCATACTTTTATGCTTTCTCAGGCAGAGGGGCCAAACTTTATGAAAAATCTCACCATGGGTTTTTGTTAAGCGCTTTTCCAACCTTCTCATCAAGAAAATATTATCGAGCAAACTTGGTTTGGTTCATGCTCATAAAAGTATTTGAATGACCGTTCAGTCCGTATAGGTTTAACCTTTTCTGGCCTGACTGGACTACAAATGGTAAAGAAGTCTCTCATCCCCTACAGTATGGGCGAGCTCTCCTATTTATACTTCTATCCTTTTTTGGGAACAGGAGACTACCAATGGAAAAGAGCCTCCACTGGAGTCTTCTTCGTGCTTTTAGACTCTCTAAAATTGAAAGCACCATCAAGCATTTACTTTCTTGGGCTCACCGAAAATCCTTGAGATTGTACCACAATGGTGTCTCTAGGCACCACCCCATAGAAAATAGTTTAGCAGCATTCCCATTTTGGGTCGCCTTTGTTCAGAGTACTCTACAATGGGTCTTCCTTGGATCCCATCAATATCAAGAGTGTCCACCTCCCCCAAGTAATTCCCATCTGTAGTGGCATTCTCGGTATTATAGCTATGATCCCATTCCCATGAGTCAGTTTCATTTGCTTCCTGGTCCGCCCTGCCATCTTACTCTGAACAAAGGAAATTTGAGTCTACTACACTCCCCCTACCTCTGTTCAACTCTTCCCCCCCCTCCCCCCCCTCATTCAGTGGGTCACTATGCAGATTGTTTCACATCTTTCGGTTATCTCCCTCATGCTTCTGGTCAAGGAAACACCATTTCCTTGACCTAGGGCAAGTCCTCCCTCTGTTGATGAAAACAAAAATATTCCAAAGGATAGAACTAGAGGTCCCTGTATCTTGGTTTCATTAACCTCATTGATGAGTTGCTTGGACCACTTGAGAGGAATCTTTAGTGCGTCTTGGGATGGTTGTTTCTCACGTGCTCGACTCTAACTACATCATCGCACCATTGAGATTCATACAAGGTATAGGTCCATGCAGTATTTGGTTGAAGACCCCGGATGTCACCTGACTCTAGCACATTAATGAGTCTATTCGAGGGACCTAAAAAGTTTTATGTCCCTTGTGATTTCTGGGTTGCATTGGAGACAGTGTTTAGAAGCCCCAGTAGTGCTTCTATATATCTTTATGATTGATGTAGCATACTTGTACCATAGAGACTCTGACTCTCCATCAATGAGTCCATACAGCTATGTACCCTTCCAGATCCAGTAGCCTATCAGTCATGAAGGTATAGCATTCCATGAGAATGCCATGGGTCCAATATAGCAATTCTTCAGATGAGCATTGTATTCCGCCTCTCATTGAGGCAACCACTATGTATCATCAGTTGTATATGATCAACTCTTGTATTATAGAGCATAGATCACATTATTCTCTCGACATTGTTATGAGCATGGGGATGCCCACCTTGTCCATATACATGTCGCACATTATTTCTATCTCACCCATTGATGGGAACCACATTAATATAAAAACCAAAAGCCACCATGCCCTAGCCAAGGAAGCACCACCTCTCTGCAAAAAATCCTATGATGTCCGTCAACCATACAATGAGCTCCTGCTCTCACACATCAGGGGGCAATCTATGAACCCAAAAAATCCCTCACTCAGCTCTACATGGCCTACACCACCCAAGGACACCCATACATGACCCTCATTTCACCCCATTGGACCCCCACACCCTTAAAAATGATTAAGAATGAGCAAAAGGGCTTAAAACCCCCAAAAAAGAGCCTAAATAGTTCTCCTAAGGGCTAAAGCCTTCCAAAAAGGGGCTAAAACCCCTCAAAGGAGCTAAAAACCCCAAAAGGAGCTAAATATAGGGTGGAAGGGGCTAAAAGCCCAAAAAAGGGGCTAAAGCCCCAACCAAGGACTTAAAACCCTAAAAAGCCCCAAAAAAACTATAAATAGACGGGTGGGGGTCACTCTCAAAACACTTCTCCCTGGCATACTGTTATGCTTCCCGAGTGGATGCCTTGAGACCCTTTGTCTCTCAAGCCACCCACACTCCCTCTCCTCTATCCATCCATTGAGCCATAGCTCCCCCTTCCAAGAGAGGTGCTTCTCCGAGCTAAGGCATGGTGGCCCATGCCATCAAGAGAAGGTATAGCTTGTTGTTTATTTTTTTTCTCTAATCCATTGTTTTTTTGTAGGTTTATTATCTAACATGTTTTTGTAGGTATTTTGGTTCTAACATTTGTTTGTAGGTAGCTGGAGCAAAACCCTAACAGTGTTTGCAGAGGGATTTCCAGCCATTTCTTTTATTTTATGTTCTGTTTCATTTTTATGTCTGTTTTTCCTACATTTACCATCAAGAACCTACCCTTTCATCCTACAGATGGAAGGTATCCATTTCTACCCTGTAGCAAGGGAAAAATCCCTACTACAAGGCCTAATGGTCCTGGAGGGCCTGGTTGCTTTCATCCTTATGGTCCTAATGGTCCTGGTGGTCCTGAGGGGCCTGGTAGCTTTCCTCCTAATGGTCCCGAAGGGTCTAGTGGCCCTCCTCCTAGTGGTTTCGGAGGCTCTAGAGGTTTACCTCCCAGTGGTATTGGAGGGTCCAGTGGTCCTCCTCCTGGAGGATCTAGTGGTCCTAACAGTCCTGATCCTGGAAGTCAACCCCCTACGGGTGGATCTTCTAGTGGTTCTTCATCACAACAACCTGTCTATCAGTCTACTTACGGTCCTGCTAGTACTTATATGCCATATCAATACTACCAATATGTGCAACCTAATCGCAAGATACATTTCCTAGCAACTTTGGACTTGCCTGATTTGTCCAAGTTGATTAATGATCCCATTTGACATAACCCCTCGTGGCCTCCCATTCCGATAAAGTTACCATCGGAAATTCCAAAATTTGATGGGAAGAAGGGAGATGATCCAAAAAACCATGTCATGACATTCCATTTGTGGTGTTTTTCGAACTCTCTTATGGATGATTCAATTTGTTTAAGACTCTTCCAGCGAACTTTGACTAGTACTGTAGGGAAATGGTACCTTGAACTTATGCAACATTTTTTTGTGGATTTTGGCTCATTGGCAACTATGTTTCTTACACACTTTCAGCTTCCTATTCATTATTAAATGGGTATAGATCTCTTAACTTCTCTGCGGCAAAACACCTCCACCCACATATTGGATCATATCCATGAATGGAGAAGGCAGAGAAGACTTATTAAGGCTCCTATCTTGAATCAGTTGTTAGCTGATTGGTTTACTAAATATTTGTTTCCTCCAATCACCCGAGATGTGGCTATGGGCGGTGCCATTACTAAAGAGAAATTCTTTAGTCGAGCCCAATATCTAGACTTGGCCTACTCCTAGTCCGGAACATTGTATGACTTGATCCCTCAGGCTCCTCACCCAAGCACCGATCCTGCCAAGCCACCGACAGAAAGTCCTGTTGATGGGATTGTTGGTTCAATCCAATCCCCACCGATAGCAAAACCTTCCAAGCAACCCTATACTTCGACCCCTACTCCTTCAACTCCCAAGGTTTCCACTGAGGTAAGTTCCATTAAGAGCATTCAAACGCCCAACAACAATAAAAAGAAAGGTAAAGCCAAAAACAAAAAACCTAGAAACTAGCAGGAGAATCCAAAACCTGCCATCAATGAGAATGATAAAGGAAAAAGAAAAGTGAAATATCCATGTCTACTATTCAAAGGTGACCATTTCATGAAAGAGTGTCCTTGTCGTGGAAAAATCACCCAATTTTTGAAAACCAATCCTGCGCCAATAGTTCTCATGGATCCTTTTCCCTCCCAACAATAGCTTATAGACCACATGTCAAAGAAGGGAAATTCTAGTTCTTTAGAGGAAATTAGCATGATGTCTTCAGACACTATTAGTTTGCAAACTCGAAGTCAGAGTTATGACAAACCCACAGATAAGAAAGAAGACAATTCTTCTTCAGGAAAATCTCCCTCTACTGGTTCTCCCAAGTCCTCATCTATTGTTCCCATAACCATCGAGAAACCTAATCTCGACATGGTTCTGCATCCACCCAAAAGTACTCTTAGGAAGGTTGTTTTTAATTCTAATGCCCATGCTCCTCAATTTTATAATGTAGTTGAAGATATTGCTCAGGAACCATGTGCAATGTTTTCCTTGGAAGTACTCCAAAGTTGTCCTACACAATGTAAAAACTTGTTAACTATGTTAGGAACTTTAGACCCAGACAACACTAATTTGATCCATTTCAATGTCAAGGACGATAAGTCTAGACTACCTCACAAACTCACTTTCCAAATCATAACGAAAGTAGTTGGAAAGGAGGTCTTTAGAACTATCTTAGATGAAGGAGCTTCAACTTCAGTTTTGTCCCTATCTTATTAGAAAGCTATTGGCTCTCCCGAGCTTGTAACATCACCTAGGACTCTGAAATCCTTTGATGGATGAGGTTTCCAACCCCATGGTATGATACTAGCCCTTTTAGTAAAGCTTGGGGGAAATGTTGTTTCTATTCAAGTGGAAGTAGTAGATGCCCCATTAGACTACGACCTCCTGTTAGGAAGAAATTGGTTTTATGCCATGACTGGTGTCGCTTCAACGGTATTTTGAACTTTCCAATTTTCGCATCTAGGGAGGATTGTCACCATTGACCAGCTCGATTTCTGTATGAAGGATTCTACTACCTCTATGGCTAATAACATCCCTATGTTAGGCCAGTCCCCTCATCTTTACTAGTCAATTAGGGAAGGCATGCTGAAGGATTCATCCCTTATTGGGATTTTTCCCTCAAATCCTCCTAACACATACACGGCAACAATAAATATGATTTTGTCATTGGATTATGATATAAAGGGAAAACAAATTGTTGAGTCTACCTCATTGATTCTACATGAAGAAATGTACAATGTTATCCAAACCCTTTCCGATCACCACATTGATGATCTTCATATGGTGACTTCAAACCCTTACCACCTACCCTACTGGTTAGAAACCTCTCTCCCTATTCTCGATTATCTCTCCTAGACTTTTCCTTTCGATGAGTCCATTATGGATATCATGAGTACAAATGAGCCTATATGGGAGGATCATCATCATAGATCCTCATTCCTCCCCAACACCAGTTCAATAGACCATGATTTTGCATCCCTCTTTTCCATTGATATTGGCAACACACCTCGAACTCCTATATTATTGCAGAACATAGATTCTGAAGGAAACCTATGCAACATTACTCAAACAAATCCAATTGACATATCAACCAAGCCTGGCACCCTTGAGCATGCTCATGTTGGGAAGAACTACTCAGCAGAAGAATCTGAAGCATACAGAGCACTTTTCAAAGAATTCCATGATGCTTTTGCTTGGTCTTACAAATAAATTCTAGGGATAGACCCATCCATTATGGTTCACGAAATAAAAACCTATCCCACTACAAAACCCGTCAGGCAAAAGCTGAGAGAAGTCCATCAACGAAAATTCGCAACTATCAAAGCTGAAATAGAAAAATTTCTAAAAGCAGGGTTTATTTATCCTATACCCCTAACATAATGGGTATTGAATGTCGTCCCTGTCAATAAAAAGTAGGCCACCATTAGAGTCTGCATCGATTTCAAAGATTTGAACAAAGCTTGTCCGAAAGACAACTTTCCCACTCTGCATATCGACCCGATTATTGATAACTATGCTGGAAGTGTCATCTTTTCATTTATGGATGGATTTTCCGGTTATAATCATATTGAGATTTTACCCATCAATCAACACAAGACAACATTGATTTTCCCATGGGGAACCTTTGCAAACAGGAAGTTACCATTCAACCTAAAAAATGCTGGAGCCACTTTCTAGCATGCTATGTCCTATGCATTTCATGATATAAAACATATTGTTGAACCGTACCTTGACGACCTCCCAGCTCATTCACAGTGACAGGAGGACCACCTTGGTCATCTTAGAGACATTTTTTGAAGATGTTGTCATTCTAACATATGGCTCAATCCTCATAAATGTGGTTTTTGCATTGAGATGGGATTCCTGTTAGGTTTTGTGGTTTCTAAGGATGGCATCTAGATAGATCCATTTAAAATTGCCGCTGTTTTAGCTCTACCAGCTCCAACCAACCTTCTAGAACTCCAAAGTTTGCAAGGGAAGGAAAAATTTCTCCATCGTTTCATCTGCAATTTTGTAGAGAAAACACATGGTTATATGCCTCTCCTCAAGAAGGACACTCTGTTATTTTGGGATGACCAATCCCAATGAGCCTTTGATAATCTCAAACATGCTCTGACTCATTCACCCATGATACACCCCCCAGATTAGTCAAATGATTTTCTCTTATACATTACTGCCTCCACTACTACCATCGCCATGGTTTTGGTGCAGAAGAATCCCGACGGTCAGGAGCACGTGATCTACTATGCTAGTAAGAATCTTATGGATTCCAAAACTTGATATTCATGTGTGGAGAAATTAGAATTGGTCATGGTCATTGCTATTTAGAAATTTCATCACTACATTTTGCTCCACACAACCACCATATTGGCAGACCAGAACCCTATGTATTACATCCTGACTCGTCAAGTGCTCGGGGGAAAGTATTATTGATGGATAGTCATCCTATAAGAGTTTGATCTAGAATTTTCCAAAGCTACGTCAAAGAAATCCTTGGTCTTTGCCAAGCTCATGTGTGATATTCCCTGTGATTCGATGAAATCTAATCCCAGTGATTCATTTCCAGATGAATTCATGTTCCTGATAAGCACTACTAACCCATGGTGTGGATATTTTCTCATCTATCTCCACACACAAAGATTTCAGCCTACTCTATCCCATGACGATCGCCCCCATATCCGTCACTACACAAAATACTACCTCATATTGAATGACACTTTGTATAGACATGGTATCGATTTTGTTCTCCATCAATGCCTTACCCACGAGGAAGATGAACAAGTTTTGAATGATTACCAGTCCGGAGCATGTGGTGGTCATCTATATAGGATGGCTATAGCCCAGAAAATCCTTCACGTTGGCTATTTTTGGCCTTCAGTATTTAAAGATTGTCATGAGGATGTTAATAAATGCCCACCCTGTCAACATTTTTATCCAAAAAAGTGCACTCATCCTACTCCGTTACACCCTGTCATTGTTGTTGTCCCATTCACCAAATGGGGGATCGATTATATGCATTGTAAGCCTACCTCAACCAGGGGGCATGGTTACATCATCGTAGCCATTGACTATTTTATAAAATGGGCTGAGGCCATGCCTACATATGCAGAGGATGCTAAGAATTCTACTCTCTTCTTGTTCAATCCTGTGATAGCAAGATTCAGAGTCCCGCATTCCATAGTTATTGATCATAGATCACATTTCTGTAATCAAATGATGGAGGAACTAAGTGCCAATCTATGTTTTCATCATGAAAAATATACGCCCTATTATCCGCAAGCTAATGGTCAGATCGAGGCCATTAACAAAGTTTTGACAACAATGCTACATCGGATGGTTGGAGACCATAAACCCAACTGGCACCATATCATTTTCTCCACTCTTTGGGCTTACAGGAATTCGGTGAAAACAACTACTGGTTTCACACCATTCTAGCTTATCTACAGACTAGAATAGGTCTTGCTGATTCAATGTTAGATTCCATCCTTGAAACTTGTTGTTGAACTTCTCCAAGACACTTCCACAGAGGAAGAGATATTTCTATACTTGCACAACCTTGACGAAACTAGAAGAGATGTTTCCTTAGCTAATGAGGCACACAAGAAACGCATCAAGGCGCAGTATGACAAGTTTGTCCAACCTCGTGCCTTTAACGAGGGTGACCTAGTTTTGACTTATGATTAGAGATATAACAAACTAGGGAAAGGGAAGTTCGAATCTCTGTGGTATGGTCCTTTCGTTATTTCCAAAGTTTTAGAGAAAGGGGCCTACGAGCTCATGGATTATGATGGAATCCCCTTAGGACAACCTCACAATGGATTGTACCTGAAGAGGTATTATGCCTAGATCTCTCTTGTGTAGTACCTTCTATATATGTATATTACTTGAATTTTAGAGTGCTTAAGTATTTTCAATATGGTTTTGAGTTTAGTGTCAGTATCTATTTATACCATGTTTTGGTCATGCAGAGCAGATGACCTTCTACGGCTTCACTGATGGTGCTTGCCGCCACACCTTGAATCTTGCCTCAGCTGCTTAGGTTCTCTATTCCCTAGCTTGTGATTTGGTTAGTTCAGGAGTAGTTTGTATTAGTCCCACTACCAACAATATCGCTGAGTATCAAGCAATCATAGGTCTTGTGACTGAAGATGCTTCCTAAGATGTTTGCAACTTGGTAGTCTCAATGGACTCACAACTTGTGGTTTGTCATCTAAACCATGTCTATACCATTATGAATCCTATGCTTCTCCATCTCTTTCAGAGGGTACATTTATTATAAAGTTCATTTGAAACTATCACATATAGGCATATCCCTAAGGAACATAATGCAGTTGCCGATTCATTGGAAAATTACATCCTAGATTGGCATATTTCCCATTCATGACATGAAAATCAAACATGGTTCACTGTAAATAAAATGTAAAAGACACATAAAACTCATATAAAACACGTTCACCATTTGAGACATATAAACACCCAAGTAGAAGTATGTATATATATAT